>JAUTBV010101959.1:0-15730 GCA_032361325.1 Lepetodrilus fucensis | reverse complement strand
TGGCTATCAGTAAAAACTCGTTTTCGATTGAATCCACATTAATAAAACACATCTGGGGTAATAAATAGGATATTACAAGTTGATATTCAATAGAACATCGTGTAATATCCTCTATTTAATCGGGTTTTTGTGTGTGCAAACATGACATACAATAATGATGAAATTTGCTCCAAAGATGATGGCGTCAATGGAAGGAATATAATGGTATATAATTATATATAAGCGATGTTTTTAGACACAATAATAACCTCATGGTCATCTTCCAAATAGTAGGATTGGATAGGAACATAGTGTATGATTTCAAGCCAATCTAAGACATAGGAAATAGTTATAATCCGACAGAAAAGTGTATGCATATTTTATAGAAAAATATCAGAAAAAGTTCTCGTGTGTGTAGTGTCCGATTTACTCATTAAATACGTTCATAAATGTCATTACCTAAAGGTTGTTGCTATTTTTATTATTGGTCCAATACAATAATGAGAAAGTGTCGAACTGCTTAAGTTTAGATTGACAAATACTCCCACATGTCTTTCTAAAATAAACTTGCTATTAGTGTGCTTTGCTATTTGAATGCGTAGAAACCGATCATCGTATTACAGGCAAACTCGACAGATGAATAAAGATGTAAATATAAAAATAAAAAAATAATAAAACGAAGGAATTGCCTTTTTGTTGTTGTTGAAAGTAATAGAAATAAAAAGAAATAGATCAATAGTTACTATGATATATTTTTGTCAATATGACTATATGTGCTAAAGGCGCATTGACTCATGTCACCAAGGGCGATGCTGACCCAGTTATTTATAAAAAGGTACCGCCATGTTGGCAATTATTATTACTCTGTGATGTAGGGAGATCTTCCATAGTACTTAGTCTTGGTCAGCACTCGAGCCACAATGAATGCAAGCGGATTACATCACTGCATCTTACACAATATTGCTTCTGTCTGGCGACATCATCACAATATTTGCCTGGCATAAGCCAAGGTAAAAACCTTCATCCTTACGAAGACGGATGTCAAAAAGCTTTGGCATTACGACAGGCTAGGATTAGTTTAAGTATAAAGCCCCATTAATACACCGGTCAAATGACATTTCACCGACCGCCTAACATTATATTTAGAAGGTCGCTTAACGCTATGAAGTAAAACCTTCCACCGGAGGGCATTAATTCCCTGAACACACCGGTCGTCATTGTCTTTTTGTAAGAATCTGCGTATGTCACGGTGCACGGCACGGAAAGCGGCCATCTGATGGACCCAGATCGATATTTTGCCTACAAGGACGTCTATTCTATTCTATCCGTTCGTGAACGACAGACAACGACGACACCGGCGGGCAAAGGTTGCGTTTTAACGCATATGCCATGACGTCCGGAATCGAACCCAGAAACAGATGGCCTTAAAGGTACCCCGGTCTTAAACTGGCACGGTAGCGCCATCAGGCAGCAGTTTAGGGGTTGTAAATTGAGCTCGGCGATTAGAGAAACCATGACAGGAATGGTTATTTAGTGGTCTGGCAATGAGGTCTTTATTTGCCTTACACGTACCGTGGCCACCATACATCTAGATTTATATACCATTGCCGTTTGCCCTGCTTCAACTACGAAATCAATACGGATGGCACGTGCAATGCAGTGAATCAACAGGCCGATTATATTGTACTATATGTATCTGTTTTTAGTGTTTTAGGTTACTAGTATACAATAGATATAGAGCTAGCTCTTCTCTCTCTGTCTCTCCGTCTTGTCTGTCTGTCTGTCTGTCTCCTCTCTCTCTCTTCTCTCTCTCTCTCTCTCTCTCTCTCTCCTATCTCCTCTCCCCTCTCTCTCTGTATCTTTCTCTGTATGTATATGCATGTGTGTACATGTGTTCATTGTGTGCATTCATGAACATTTCCAATTACTCTCTATCTCTCTCTCTCTCTCTCTCTCAAACACACACACACACACTCTCTCTCCCTCTCTCTCCCTCGCTCTCCCTCTATCTGTGTCTGTATGTATGAATATGTGTGGAGATGTGTTCACTATGTGTGCATTCATTTATATTTCCAATTAAAGAGTAGTATTTAGATATCATCTTGGCCCTATTCTTGCAATATGCAAGCTCTTTAACAAATAGGCATATACATACTCAGAATAAGTATACCCCTTCATATACATATTTTGCGATTGCAAGCACTCCTATATGACATTACACATCCGCTTGAACGCATTCTTAATACGTGCATTATGCAATAGTTGGAACGCGCATGTTTCGCAGTATTTGTATCCTCTACAGAATTAAAAAATGGAATGTGTTCTGTAAGCTCTCAGACTATGCACATAATGTCAATGCATATACTGCTGGTGTGCATACTTAGCGGTTATGTAAATGCAATGATTGCCATATATATATATATATATATATATATACAATCAGAAACATGCATGAATAGGCACACCTGTTGTACTACTGTAGGTACTGGTTTTTGATGAATAAAACGTCCATGTTTCGTTTGAAGATATTTATTAACATCAGTTCAATAACCATTGGTTCGATAATCATTGTTTACATACCTATGTTTATCAAATGAACGCAGAATACTTCATGTGTTCATATTGGCATACATTCAATACTACTCTTGTAAAATATGCTATTGGTTCATGTTCATGTGAATGTAAAACAGTATTGCGTCTAACTGCAGCTTGGGCTCTATACTACACAGGGAGTTGAGAAGTTGAAATGAGTGCACATTGTCATTTATCCATTGACACCTGCATCATTCTGTTAAGCCAAATATGTTACACATGCATGTACCCATGGTACTAATAGCATTTTCCTTGTAATCGTTAAAGGAAACCACCCAGAAGCCCAGAATCACACCATATTGGCAGTGCCGCATTGACTCGTAGGATCAACATCCGGGTACATCACGTAACCCGGAAGTCAAGGTGGCACTGGGCGAGCTTCGAGTGCAGTTAGGTCAGGTATACAATGCAAAGATAATCTAATAATCTCCGATTCGACTGGCCGCTCTGTGCCAATGGAAGAACCTGCCTATTGCCTGTAACCTAACAGTGTCTAATTTCGAATGATACAGCCATTTAAAGGCATAATATCACAGATATTTATGGTTGTTTTGGACTAGTTCTTAGCTACAACTGCAAAATGCATAAAATCATGTTTGTACTTCCAAAAACCTTTCCACAGCTGTTTGGTAGACACATATCTAGTGCAACCCCCTGTAGTCTACTGATAGACAACCTGAATATGGTCGTATTGTTATTCCCTTCATTATGTCAATGCAATGGGACACAACTCAATGGTACGACTTAAACATATAATACGCACAGCTAACGTTTTCTCGCAATTCCTTCATAGTTCAGTTGATCCATCAAAGACTAGATAAATAGCGGAACGTTCTATATATTCATATAAAACATTAATATGTTGATAACTATTGAGTACTGGGGACATCAGATCGAAATTCGTTTGTCCATTATACAGGTCAATCAACTGTGATATTATGCCTTTAACGTCTATATTTAATTATATAGTATACTGCAATACATGTTGTTGTATATCTTTGAATGGTAAACCCGTAACAAATTGTATTAACTATTGTTTTTGAATAGTACGATTATAATTAGGTGTGGCAGACCGACATTTTCAAAGGGCTAAAATAGAAGCATTTGTATTAGCAATCTTAGTGATTGTTATTATGAATTATACATGCACTTCCATGGTGTTCTGGTCGTGAATTAGGGAATCGGTTACTTTTCCAAAAGGTAAGATAATGTATGCAACCTAAAAGGTTTGGACCTACTATAGAATAATAGTGGTACACTTAAAGACGTCAAATCAATCTGAAAACATTAATAATAACTAGTAGCTGGCTGGATAAACATATATATATAAATTCGCCAGACAGTCAAATGTCAAGTATCTGTGTTTGTGTGCGTAAACACCATTAAATTCGGGACAATAATAATGGTCAAGCTGGCAGAAAAGCCTGTCAAAAATAGAAAACCATTCAATGAGTGTTCTCACCTGTCATATTTGCCGACAATAGCTGATTGCATTTAGCAAAGGTAATGTAAACATATGATATTTCTGGTAACGGTTGAGGTTTTTCCGTGTTTATCCTATTTACAGGAGTGCTAATATAATACTGATGGCTTTTTATAGTTGGTCTGAGAGCTTCACACTGTTATGGAAACAATGACAATCTGTGTTGCCGTTGGAGACGAGGATAACGCACCGTATTGCATACGTCAGACTGGTTAAGTTTACTGTACACAGTCGTGTATGGTCTCATGTTCACTGTAGACTAACGTCATACGAACCAATTTACAAATACAAGACAAAATACACGTAACCTTGGATCCATTTGTTCAGAATTTATTTTGTTTTTGAATTGGGGTTAGAGGCGCTTTCAAGATTATTTCACTTTTATCACGGCTTGTCAGTTTAGAGCAGGAGGAAACCAGCAACATCCATAGCGCTGAATGTTGTAGTAAACCTGCGAGCACCGGCTGATACTGACAGACAAAGGAACTCCAAATTGTCACAAGTTCGTATTTAAGAAACACATGCCGTAACAGGATTAACATAGTCCAGAATGTTATGATGATATGATATGCTATACTTTGATGATAATGTTATTAGTTGGGTATGACCATATTGTATGAAGACATGATAACGTGTAATCAGTACAGTATAAGATTTGCAAATAATATAATTGCTTATGGCGAGTTACACTCATGGAGTGACCAATTAGGTGTTTGCTGAATATGTAAAATTGGGTACCTACAATTGAGTAGTGTGTAAACTTTAAGATATAAAACTGATTTGGTACACCCTTTCTGTATTAGAATGAATATATACATAATCTGTACAAGAATTTGCACTGCGTTCATTAATGTAAAAGAAAATCAACGTCACGTTGAACGTTTGCATACCACAAATTGGCTATTGGACAGAATTGCTACCTCATTGTGTACACAATCAGCACCATAATATACATACCATCAGCACCTACAGAAGCATCTCTAGACTATTTGAACAATACTATGCACACAATTTGCACCTGAAAACGCAGATTATCTGCATATAAATATGCAAACGTTTGCACCTGAATGTAAACACTGAGTGCACCATATGCATATCCGTGCGCAATTACCATTTCACGAAGCTTTCGTATCCACTAGCAGATCATAGTTATCAGAATAGTTAGATCTCTCTGATCCGGACAAGTCACAAGTGTTATAAAGTTGACATCGAGATTACGAAACGTATTTGAATTTACAAAGGTTGTGTTCACAAAATAACACAAATCCCCATGTTTAATTTGAGATTGAGTATGAAAAAGTGACAATGCCACGCTAACTAATCCTATTACCCAAAATAAACGTAAAAGATAACATAATATAACAAGTTATAACATATACAAACATAATTTATCCATATATATAAATGTGAAATAATATAAAGCTATATACAATAATGTGAAATACATATGACCTATTTTTACACTGTAACAGTATCGTAATATTGAAGCCAAGTGTGCGTTCAAAGACACAAGGACTTGCAAGCGGCTTACCAAACTAGCCACCGTCTCAAGAGTCGCAAGAACCGTACATGGGACAGGGAACCAGTTTAGCTAAGCGGCTTATTCAGCCCTGTGCTGATTGAACGCACCCCAGGGCCGATATTCATAAAAGGGCTTAAGTCAGTTTTTGCTATATATTGATCATCATAAACTGACTTAAGCCCCTTTATGAATACCGGCCCAGGTCTCGTAGTCGATACAAGAGCTTCATGAAATGGTACTCCGCACTACGTGAATGTGCACGCTGTCTGAACCCCTCCTGGAATGCGCACACATCCAAGCGCTAAGTATGCACATCTGCATCTAAATATCTACACCCAATGTACGAACAAGGTCAGAATGTACTGCCTCACTCGCCAATCTTGCCCGTGTTAATATTTGGGTAAGACAAATAGAAATTGATATTGATGCAAACTGTTTGTAAATATTGCTGATGCGAAACCTCACACATCAACTGCATCCAATCTTCTTCAAAGCAATTTGCATCGTCCTGGCGGAGAGTGGGGTTCCCTGATTGTACGGAAAGACCAATTCCAATATCTCTTGCCTTTTACTTCGAAATTTTCCTAATACATTTTACCAATGCACGCGGGACAAACCAAAGATCATGTACGCTTGGTTACAGTAATAATAATAGACAGTTAGGAACTTGGTAGATCTATATATTACGTCAATGAATGACGACAAATTGCCGAGAGGCAGTTTTGTAGATGCATGCTTTCTCGAAAGGTCATGACGGATGATAAGAAGATTGTGAATTTGTGTCATTGTAATGATAATCTGTTTTCTCCTGCAATTAGCCTGTATATATGGTTCTAGGTCGAAGATCCACTGGAAAACATAGTAATTCAGTCAAGCGAAATCACCTAGGCCTGAAAATAGTCCCTCAAGGCCGGACTGTCTCTCAAAATGAGAACTCACCGGAACAAAGTTAATGGTTGTACTTTAAGATCGCTAAAATTCAACTGCGGTCGAAGCCATTTTCTGTGAAATTGCTTCGTTTTAAGTTTTAACCGCTATGCAAATTCTCTACATGTTTGTAATTTGCATGTGAAATCAACTTGCAAATATGTTTCCTGCATTGATGCGATCCAAGAGGTTGATTTACCGACGCCGTTGGGTTGTTTATGGCTGCAGGGCGTTATCAAACACTGGCAATGTCTCCCAATTAAAGCCGATCATTTACATTAAAGTTCAAGACGGAATCAATACCCGATACTTTCTATTTTCAGGCCGCGACCGCTTTTATCAATTATCACAGCGGGGACATGTCGGTTGCCATTGTTTCCGGTAAATACGTCATCGCTTAATGAGCACCCCCGAAACCAATGACGTCAAGAGTGGTATTTTGCTAATGGAAACATCCACTGAGGGGTTTGGGAAACAATTATCCAGGGTTGATTTCAACCACCCGTTGACTGCGACAGTGGCAGTGGCAGGCGATCTATAGCCAAAGACCGTCGAGGGTTATTTCTGAAGAAGGAAGTTCAAGATGGTCAGACCCATTGATATAAATAACGTTGTTGACATTTCACTTAGATCTCTCGTATGGTTATCACCAAGCGTTTTACAATTACCGTGGAACATTTCTCCTCCGTAGGCGAATACTAGCGTTCGCCAGGGTATTGTATTGCCAGTGGAGAGACACCGTTAATTGGCAAATGACTCACAAACAAAATTGTTGTTACCTTGGGGAAACCAACTATTCATACATCTGACATTTAAGGTTACATATACATGTACGTAGAAGCTATGGACTGGAATCGCTATGTGCACAGTTATACATGAGAGTATTTTAATCGCAGTTTCAACGTCACGATTTGTGTAATCGGTTACCTGTTTGGATCATAGATATGCAGTGTGTGGGAAGTACGGTTTTAATACAATGGACTTCTATTCTGAGAGCTCATTCAGATATGATGATTTGTATGAGATTCCATGAAACATATGTTACACTATTACAGCATATGCTCCACTCAAGAAGTATATACAGTATATGGTTTTTGTCTATTATACCAAGGATTAAAGCAGAAACTCGTTCTCTCTTGAATACCATATTGTTGCTAACACAACCACGTACTACGTAGGCCTACTGTATATAGATAATTCCAAATGTATGATGATCAAATATTTATATTGACTTAAAGAATATCATATGTATATGGTACTAGTAAATGCAAACATTAATAGTAATTGGTATGCATGTATTAAATTAAAAGCACATTAAAGTAAAAGCGGGATTCGAACATATATTCTACGGATTCTACTAGTCCGATACATATCGATTGATATTTTTGATACTATGGCACCGTATCTAATACCACCGTATATTCAAGAAGATTTATTCCGAATCCCGAAGGTTATCGTTAGAGAGGATATAATGAACCACTACCTGAGATACCGTAAATGTTACCACCGGTTTAAGTAAGAATGGGTGTATTCATAATAGAATAAAACCAACAAACTTTCATTCAAGTGTACATTCATTGTATATCATCATGCATCGCCTGTCCCATGTCAATCTCCAGACACATACATAATTTAATAACAATTCATTGCAAATTACCTGATATTTTGTACGTCGATACTTCCACTAACAAGAACTATAAATAATAAATAAATATATAGTCTTTATCGCCAAATCACTTAGGATATAAATCTGGCATTAAATGTGAATACAATAACAAATATATTTCCTTTTGCTTCAAAGTGACCGTGATGTTGGAAGGGGGTTTGTATCGTGTAATCTGTTAATATATCTATTTCATCCGGTGCGTAATATAAGAATGTATACGTGTATATGAACGCATAGGAACGCATACCACCGTATATTCAAGAAGACTCAAAGGCATCAATTATTAATATATCAAATACCGTACAATGCAGTTGAACTAAATTAGTGTTCAATCTAATTTAATAAAATTATAATATTAAATCGATGAATCATAAAAAAAAAAATTGAACCGAAATAAAATAAGTAATTCTATACTTTTATTCCATGAGGATATTAACTTAATCCATTATAAATATATAACCTCAAATTAATTTAAACCTGGTATGGTCGATATTAATTAAAACATACGAAGAAGGCATTTAACATTCTCCCTTCTAGGTTCCATGACCATTAAGCTTGGCATCTCTGGTTGCCGTTAACACTGTGAATTGTAATAAAACTGTAATTCAACGAAAATATGTAAATAACTTTAACCAGACATGCAGTTTATTTAATTGGAAACCTATCAATATGTAATTAAATTCCTTGCTGGTTATCATGGCCATGCGTAATTTACTGATGTTATTAACACTATTAGGCTGAGGTGTTTCATCATTGCGCTTATAGTTCTTTTTCAGCACCCTATGTGAGTGATATATTGCCTTGACCCAACATGGGTGTGAGTCCATCGATTGTCATGCCGTTGTCATTAAGGATAACGTCAAAATGAATAATTATAATGCACAGAACCACGACCAAACTGAAATGAGACCGGTCCCAGCCGTGTATATCGATTATCATCGTTAGTAGTATTCACAGCTCTGTTATTAAGTATACTGTTGATGTCAATGCTGGAGTATGAAAGGTCAGAAACAAGGCAATAAGTAAGTAGAAGATGGTGGAAGGTATACATATCACCCCGACACGGATCATATGCAGAGATCGATTAATGTCTATCTTGGTAAGTTCGAACTATAATGTGACATTGGGGCATTTTTTCTCTCTCACAAATCTCGATATAAGATTTGAACTTGATAGCGACATCGTAACAAAGTAACTGTAAAATGTTTCGGAATATCGGAACCAGGGTATCGTTTGACAGAGCTCTCTTAGCCGCTAAGAGACCATGGCACTCTCTTAGCAATGTATTAGCTATCGGCAAAGAGAGTGCTATGGAATAAGCGGCTAAGAGAGCTCAGTCAAACGATACCCTGGTCTGGAAACTAACTCGACTACTGAAGCTGTTGCTGAGGATTTCAGTCTCAACATATTTTCCTGACCACGTAAATAATTATTGATCCAAGCTAGTAACAGGCACGCCTATTCAACACCTGTTTAATTCAATGCCTAGTAAATTCAGCGACATGTCAAAGGTGGTCAGTGTTCAGTACCGGAAGCTATGTACAAATAGTTGACGGCAGACTACATTCCTATTCGATTGAAGCGTTGGTGTTCCGTCACGGTATGTGTATTATAGTGTGTATATGTATAGTAGTATGTATTTCTAACATAAAGTTAAGCTTCCATAGACTCGTTTTTGATAAGAACTGGAAAAACGAACACCCACCAAGATCATACCCCTCCCCCTAAAAAAAGATAAGAAAAGGAAACAAAACAAAACAACAAACAACAAACCACAACAGCGATACAAAAAACACCTACCCACCCACAATACACACGCACGAATGCACACACACATACATACACACACACGCGCGCGCGAACACACACACACACACACATATACATACACACACGCGCGCACACACACACACAACCCCCACACGCGCGCGCGCGCACACACACACATACACACACATAACACACATACACACACACCACCCACATGCACACACACCAAGTCCACCACACTCACCCACCCACCACACCCACCCACACACATACACACAACCACCAACACAACTACCAACACTACCACAACCACCACCACCAATAACAACATCATCATCATCATCATCATTATCAACAACAACATCCTCCTCCTCCTCCTCCCCATCATCATCATCATTATCATCATCATCATCATCATCAACTACATCTGTTACATAGCTGTAAGAAAATGGTTCTACATGTTACATTATAATCAATTGAGCAGTACACTTCCGGGAACTTCCGGTCAGACAAGCACTTTATATAATGCATGGTGGAGCGTTTCTTGATGGGTAAGTATCGAATCTTCTACCTCAAAACAGCTGCTAAGTGAAAATAATATAATAATTAGGACACTTATAATTAATTCGGTATTAATCGATGTCAGACCATTCGTCTGGCAAGCATAGAAGGCATAAAGATATGTGTAATTAAATATATATCCTTTTCTGAGATAACATGATT
The DNA here is from genome assembly GCA_032361325.1 of Lepetodrilus fucensis. NCBI lineage: Eukaryota > Metazoa > Mollusca > Gastropoda > Lepetellida > Lepetodrilidae > Lepetodrilus > Lepetodrilus fucensis. The sequence continues at coordinate 5,068 of JAUTBV010101959.1, read as the reverse complement.
CGTGAGGAAATATTACTTAGATTTTGTTTTCTTCCGCAGATTTACTTACATTGGACATGTTTGTATGAGCCTATGTGTATACATACATGCATTTACGTTTAACTATTGACGAAAAACTACGCACACACAACACTGACAAAAGAACTACCATCGTACCAGATTTCTTGAGTTTCTATGTTAATATGTGGGACAGAATAATATTATGTGTCTACCTTGAAACTGATACAAGACAACAAATTAAAGGTTAAGATCTACTCCCCGGATCCGGACTTACGGTCTATTCACCGGACCCAGACCCAATTCCCGGTAATTTGATTGGCTTATAAAATAAAATATCTTTCTAATGTTTTCCTAACCCTAACCGTAATACACGTGAGCTAATCAGATTGCCGTGAATTGAGTCCTGAGAAATAGACCGAAATAGTCTAGATTCGGTTCTAGGGAATAGACCCCAACATCAAGTTAAAGCACCACTGCGAATCGTTCAGAATTAAGTGTCTTCCTAGTCAAATGTCTTATACAAGTGTTTGAGTAATAACCGCTTTGTTCCAAAGGACCCTAATAATTAAAACAATCGACCCCAGGAACCAATATATATATGCTAATGTCTGTCTTGACACTAATAAACGGCAACATGTTTACCCAAAAGACCTTGACTATTTTTTTTAATATCAACAAACTGAGCTATCAAGCTTTGCCTGGAATACTAATGTATATTTACATAGTTCATCAACCCTTCCGGCAATTGTGACCTTTTAAATGAATATATTTAATCAAGGAGTTATACCATACCGTATTGGATGCTTTAGGAATCACGACATATGTCACCTTCCAGATCCTATAGGAAGGTCACCGATTTGTAATCAATTAGGAAATGCTACACCTACTTCACGTGATGATGTATTATATATACTTGATTACAAACACAAATGTGGACTGTTTTAATACATCACTTTGTTAGATGTATGCGATGTTTTGTGTGTGAAGTATGCTAACGTTATATGCTCTGGAAAGTAATTTACGAATTTGGGCATACATCTTACTGTAGGCTTGCAATTTCGTACACGCCTTGATCTGCGTGTAGGCTTGATAAGGGCAGGTGGTAGCGCAATGGTAGAACGTTGTACTTCAGAGCCAAAGGTTCAAACCCAGTCCCGAGAGCCCGTCATCAATGTTCACAAAAGATAACTTTCTGACGCGATCATGTCTGTAATACCATGGCAATGGAGTTGTCATGCTTGATCTGTCAGTACCAGTCGGTGCTTGCAGGTTTACTGCAACATTCATTGCTTTGGGTTTCCTCCTGTCCTAAAACTGACAAGTCGTGATATAAGTGAATATTGAAAGCGGATCTAAGCCTCAATTTAAAATAAATAAATACATAAAAATGCATGCGTCAGCATAGGCATCATTGAAAAAAAATCTCCCATATCCAGGACACTCTTGCAATTTACTTAAGTGGTCTCGTGTTGTAGCAATCAAGAGGTTTACGTGGTGTCGTAACAGACACATGTAGAACTTATTGCGGAGGAGTGCCAACAAACAACAGTGAAACGCAGATCATACATCTATGACTAGTAGCTCGCTACCATTACTGAAACAGATATATAACAATCACACCTATTACCTTAGTTTTCTTCCATATAAACGGTTCTATGTTTCCCTTGACGTATCTCTCCTATCACTGACGTCTGAGATCTGCGCTATATTCGGATTTGGCCATGGTCTGGGTGTCACTCTTGGTTACTGAAATCTTTCGTGTACTAGTAAATTCGGTAATATTGGAAATTTATATAAAATCTGAGTGTATAGGACTACAAGGTGTAATCAAAATAACATTTGTGGTAGAAGCACAATGGCAATGTGTCGTTCCAATGCCATTACATTACATACATGAATCACATAAACAATGCGAGTGTGGCTATTTAAAGTGAAAACTATGTTAATTTCCCCACTTTATGTGCAGATTCAACCCCCGGCAACAAACTGTCACATCGTGACAATTACGTCATACATAATGGATCTTGAAGTGCTTCTATTTTTTTAAACGTTTAAATAAGCATGCACGCCATTACCTAATTGCCCTTAATTTGTACGAGTAAATACGATTAGTCATTCTAAAATATAAATTGAGCATGTAATATTTTGAATTACTTTCAACTTCTAGCTTAGATGTGTATATCGTGTTAGAAACAATCACTATATCTTCAATAATTCATGCCCTCTGTTCCCAAGCCAGTTGCAAAACAAAGTATTCACCTGCTGAGAAGAACAGGCACACAGTTTTTCCCCAGACCATTCCGTGCAAAGTGCAATTATAATCTCCGTTGATACCCAAGGATTTAACTGAGTTTGCCTGACGGAACCATGGTTTAAGAGCGCTGTTACCCCTGCAAATATTCACTATACTATACGGTCGCCAAGACACCTATCGGCACGCCATTATCTCACAAAGGGAGGTCACTCCAATTTAAAGCACCGCAGCCGCCAAAGGGGAGATTACAAAGCGCTAAAACAGCGAGTGCTGTTTAGTTTACTCCACTGTCCACTGATAAGTAACGACTAACTGCATCAAGGTTAAGATAGGCACTTATGCAGTATTAAGTGGGGATAGCGCATTATAGTCACATTATACACAATGCACGTGTGAACATTCAGGAAGTCTTTCTCTGGCTGTCTCTCTCTATATATGCGAGCACCGGCTTATTACTGACAAGATCAAGAATGGTAACTGCAGTGCCACTCTACAGACAGTGCATCCTATCAATTGACGCCGGGTCCCCGGGCGGGATTTGCACCTGGAACCGTTGACTCCGAAATCCAACGTTCTACCAGTGTGATACATCCCGCCTAATATAAGGAACTATTACGAGTTACTTAAGAACATTACTCTTATACTTCATTATATCCTGAAACATATTGTATGACAAGGATGTAGATCTACTGAGAGTGCAACTTGGCAAAGACATTGTCTTTAGGGAGTTGTTTTCTTTCGATTGCAGTCCGACTAAATAATATAGGCCTAAGCATACATGTACAAAATACGTTTTTCAAGTATTGACATGCAACACAATGCAAGACGAGACAAAGACGCGTTCTTATCGAAATATGGTCTGCCTCCCTTCGTATTAGTGTATATGCACTTGTACATTGGCCATGTCTGCACAATCTCCTACCATTATTGCCCGAAAAACCAAACGAGTCGCATCCCAGGCAATGGAACGAACGTCTACAGCCGTCCTTTCGGTCCCAGAAGAGCTTCAAAGTGTCTTTCTTGACCGGGGCTTTGTTGGACTAGATCTCCCCCGGTCATGCCGACATATATACGCGTGTAATTTGTGGCATCCGTTCGCTCCGCCAAGCAGAGAGTCAAAGCTATTCGATAAATGCCCTCTGTTTCCATTTGCCCCGAAGCTTCGTCTGGAGCTGCTCCTTGCCTGAGACCAAAAGCTTCCAGACAAAACCGTTCGTGTGTTGTGTTTGGACTCTCAAAGATCAGCTCGATGCGGGCGACTTCGCCTCGTCTGACCCTCATCGTCGGCCTCACTGGCACGGATACTGATTAACCTACAAATCAGTGTTCTTTAAAGGTTATGTTAATCCGAACTACTGACGTTCCAGGCCACACGAGATGGGACGATAAACAACCGATGGAACTTTGATTGACCACAATATTTACGTTAGGACCCCCTTCCTATTAACTAATGAATAAAACTGGAATCATGTGCGATTTCTGGTGCTCATCGATTTCCAATCGAAAGGTCAAGGTTACGCTGTACTTTTCAAAATGGTTATATTATACTGTCGAGGATTGCGGAAATAATCTCGAAAAGAAACATTTGGAAATTAAGAAAAAAAAATCCATGGTAACTACGTTATCTATTATTCAGATGCAATGTATACCTTTCGGTTATCAAGACCATGCCAATGGAATCCACATGTCCATTGTGCGAGGATACAGATTACAATATTAAGGGAAAGAAACCTATGTTCTGATCTGTGCTTAATATAGATCTAGGTCTGGCACCAAGTAAATTTGCTTACATAATGCCAAACTCACTTCTTTGCGTCTGATGTTAAAGTATGTCTGGATGTTACACGAGTTTATTGTTTCAAGATTCCGTTGGAATTTTACTGTTATCTGCTACCTTTAAAACAAAATACTTAGACACTATGTATATATAAAATAAAACACACCACAATTGTAAATCTTACCGCTCTAAAATAAAGTTTTCATTGGATATACCCTAATAATTTGAATTGTGTACACCACTATAAAATAAATGGTGTTTTATTAATTCTCTGAAATGAATTTAACGTCTGCATACAAATGACATGGCGCCCGTTTAACAGAACGAACGTATCGCCTACTAGTTAGGGCTCTCTTAGCGCTACGATTGTTCTGTGGAACGCGAGCATGCATGATTATTTACCATTGACATTAGTCCTTATCAAAGACGTTTCGTGAAATATCTTTTTCGATTTTTAATGATTTTGGACATTTTTTGAAAAATTGCCACTTTTCAAAGAAATTTCAAAATTAATTTTAAAAGCGAAAAGATTGCCACGAAATATCTTTAACAATGGCTACCGTTGATACCAGCAACGTTTTGATCCCACCATCCTTTCTAATCAAATACCATCCTTTCTAATCACGTCTACCGGCTTACAATAAGGTTACGTCGTATTTCATTCATATAATAAATGTACTGACGTCAAGAATTTAACCGAATTATATTACTATCATATGTCTATTGACGATTCAGTGGCGACAGTTTTAAACTTCTAGCATGCTTACCGTCGACGAGTGGAACAAGACGCTATTAATTGGAGTTGTATAGAGAGACGAATTGGAGACAGTACGACATGGGCGGTCTACTTGGTGGGCAAGGGACGGACTGCGAGGTGTGTGAGTAGGCCCTAGTCTGCACACTCACGATAGAACCTATCCGTGCACAGTACTGACATGTGTGCCCGTTGCACGACGCTCTTGTAGGCTACAATTCTTGTAACGTCAACGCTTTCTATTGTGGCGGGAGCCCAGTTACACCTATTGTAGCACTACAAG
>JAUTBV010101958.1:0-32870 GCA_032361325.1 Lepetodrilus fucensis | reverse complement strand
ATGTTCGTCGTCTAAACATGCGAGTAGGATGGTCACTAAAGGGACGCTGACACCATTTTGTAAATACATGCAAGGTCATCAAGGGCGGATAACTCTAATGAACAATACAGATTACTTGTGATCTGGTCGCATCGTGTGAGTGCACGTTTGATCCAACCATGCAACTGGTCGTACGACCAATCGAACTAGCCTCGTTGTACGACTGATCAACCCGTGTGAGTGCACCTTTACGCACGCGCCTGTTCTGAAATTATATAAATTGATCAGTATGTTGTGTGTAACAAAATGTAAAACCATAATTTAGTTCACCAAAAAAATAAATGGGGAAAACATATGCAATAATTTGATCATTAATTGGGCAATATTTCTGAAATTCAAACTGAATTTCCATAGCAATGGCATCTGTTGCACATGAAAAGAAGCATTCATTGTCTAAGATTAAGAAAAATATTATTTGAGATTTCATCCTCCAAAAATCAAACCTTCATCCTCCAAAAATCAAACCACACGTTTAGAAATTCCACAAAACATTTTAACTATTTAAATACATGTTCCTTTCTTTTTCTTCAGAGTGTTTGTAAACAGAAGCTTGAATTTGGAGAAGGTCAAATTCTTTGGATTTGACATGGAATACACCATTGCAGGTAAATGTGAAAACTTGCTAAATAAATACACGTAAAATGATGTCATATCAAAATGTGTTAATAAATAATGCAAATACATGTAAAATTATCACAATATTGGCATATCAAAATTGTATATTAAATACAGCAAAATATGACAGTTTTCCAGCAGATTTGATGTATTTCTTTTTCAAGGTACACCAAGTTCTAGTTTTAGATCTACCTCTTGTCCCTGACCTTTTTGTTTTATGGTTGTTGTTTTTTCTCATCCATGGTAAGATTAATGGAGAGGAATAGATGTGCCCAACAATAGCTTCATGACAGTTGGTGGTAGCACGGTGGAAGATCATTAGACCGGAGTCAAATGTCCCGAGTTCAAACCATCCTCGCTGACAAACCGTCCAAGTCTGCAGACGTTACTTTTCGGTCAATTTCCAAATGCAGTGCTTGTTAAAATTGGCAACGAGATTACAGAAACAATTTGAGTACGAATTCATGCTCAGGCTCAAACATTTTCTTATGATTTCTGAAGAAAACTTTCGAGGAGCATGAAATTGTACTAAACATTTTTTCATGATCTTGGGGCCTGATGCTGTTGTGTACGGTTGCAACGTTGGAACTCTTGTTGCGCAGTTACTGTAAATCACTAAATTAACTCTCTCCCTTCTGGATTATGCAGTCACTGCTCATTAGAGCATCTCCGGTTGCCTTAATTATGGAGAGGGTTAACCCTCCATGCAGACTAAAATCAAAATGTTCTATTTCTGCATGTGATCAGGTTCGTCAGTATCAGCATGTGCTACTTGTATACTGCAGCACTATGGGCCACATGTGTTGCATGTTTCCTTCTGTCATAAAACTGTTAAGCTGAGATATGATCAATCAGGGCTCTAGACTATCATTTTGAGTTACTTGCCCGCAGAGCAAGTCAGGGCAAGTTGCAATGGCACCAAAGGTGCTAAATGTTAAAAAGTAGGTTGCCCGCAGTACAATTTAACTTGCCCCTGTACGTCAGGCATATGTTAGTCCAGAGCCCTGATCAATATCATTTTGAAATTGAATGTAAAAAAAAGACATGGCGGAAACAAATCTAATTGTATCTGAATGAATACAGAAACTTGGCATATACTCATCTAGTTTAATAATCTCACTCAACATGATCAAGACAAGTCTTTTGTTTTACCAGGTATTTCATAATTTTCACTGTTTTACCTTGGGTGACCTTAGTACTATTGAAGGAACTGATATATGTGTATATCTAAAACAAGTGAGTGTTAGTGAGATTGAGTACTATTGAAGGAACTGATATATGTGTATATCTGAAACAAGTGAGTGTTAGTGAGATTGAGTAAAATAAAGATTTACACATCATACACATCATAAATACACATCAATAGAAAAGAAAAGATAAAATTTATTAATTTATTCCCAACTAGCGAGTATGTCTTGGTACGTGGAGGCACGTGCACTCTATAAATCCAAACTTATTATTATTATTATTATTATTTGTTATCTATGCTTATTTCTTGCAATATTTCTCATAATCTTGTTTATGTCAGTATTTTATGATCCCGGCATGTATTTTTTTGTGGAGCCCCAAATATGTATTCAGCAAAAGAACAACCTGTTTTTATTAGGATTTCTATCATATTCTGATAAGTTATCCATGTTCACGAGCAATATTCAGATTCGACCAAGTTCTCAAGGAGTCTACCTACCGTACTATGCACACAGACCAAGGTCACGATGTCATGAGCCAATCGAGGTCACGGTGTCCTTATGGGCCAATACAGCTGCCCCCATCCCCCTACCCAAAGAAACCTATCCTTCCAACCCCTTTTAGACCCCGATCTTTAGTGATTGTGGGTGGACCCTTTATAGGGGCAGGAGCCATTGATAAATAACCCTCTTATGCCGAAATGTTTGCTTTGGAGATAAGAGCCATACACGTCCTCTATACAGAAAGTAGATGCATGTCATAATTTTGTTTAATATTCAGAAAGTTTGTGGAGGCAATCTGAATGTATCAGAATTATTTGGCATTGCATTGATTGATGATTTCAATTTTTATAAATTAAAATATTTTTCACAATCTTTTAGTACAATTTCATGTGCAACTTAAAATTTTGTAAATTGGGATTTGAGTGCAAAACCTGAGTTGACTATGACATTGAACACCAAATGGGTGAAAGATTTCTGCAGCGATGTTAAACTCCATAATCACTCACTCACTCATATTATTGGCCTCTTACCTAACATAATAATTTTTTTTTTTTATATATGCCACCTTAAAATAAAGGTACACACAATTATTATACATGTTTTCATTCAAAGAAGAAATCTATATGTACCACTGCTATACAACCCAAAGAAAGACATGTAATAATTTTTAACTATTTATCATTACATCTTATCTATTAACCCTCTCCCTCCTGGATTAGCCACAAACACTACACTTTAGGGAATCTCCGGTTGTCCTCAGCAGGGAGAGAGTTAATGCTAATCTAAAGTTGATATTTCCAAACATTTGAGAATTGAGTTTTACAATTGAGCGTTATTGAGCATCTCGAGAAACTCATGCTTTGTAATATGTACAGTGTTTTCCCATCATAATGTGCAAAGTTTTGTCAAGTATAAAATTAGCTTTCTCAATAACCATGACTGGAGGGGTGAGATGGAGGGGTGGGGGATATGGGTACGTGTGTTTACTGGAAAACCCACTGAGTCTCGTGAGCGAAGTGTAGTGGTTGTTTTCAAGTACTCATTGTCGCGCTATCACACCAGTCTACCCACCATCCACCCCTAAAATACCCCTGATCAGATTTTTATCTAAGTGCTTTAGATGCGAGGAGGTCGGGACCCCACCCTGGATATTAAAAATCTCGGGACCCCACCCTGGATATTAAAAATCTCAAGTTTCTGTCGCATCCTGGAGCTTTACACCTGCTGACTTAAATTTTGTTATGAAGCAAGGCACCGGACCAGCCAATCGGGTTGCAGGGTGGTTTGTGTCGAGGCTTCCGATTGGTGGAAAGTTATGTTACGTGCTGTTAAGGTGAATGGGGTTGGTGGAGTACAATCAGGTGTTTTTGTTTGATTTTGTGTTTTTAATGATTGGTGTTGAGGTGACATGATGTTTACTTAGGTAGAGAAGGGTGTCTCGATTGCAAATAGTTTCTATGAAATTTTATGTGTTGCTATAGGACGGTGTAGGTTTACTGTTATTTCATTTCACAACGCTACGATTGCCCGCATTTTTCTATTGACACCGGCAGAGAAGCAGGTGATGATAGATTTCAAATATACATGAGAATAAAAAAATTAAATACATATATTAAAGCAGGATAAATTTATATTTGACTACAGTATATTATTTTATCATTATAGCAGGATACCAAGCGACATAGACAAAATTATCTTATCATAAGATATTAACTTTCGGTCACGCAAACTATTTATTAAAAACCATCTTATTAAGTTGACATTGTCTAGTCGTATTATTTTTGTTAGTCCGTTACAAGTCATTGAAATATATATGGGTCAAAGATTCCCACTGTGATGTAAAAGAATAACTCACTCATTCACTCTTATGGATCATTTACTGACATGTAAAACATTACCTAATGAATATTTGTAGATGGATATGAAATGAAAACTTGACTTTACAGATAATGTAACACGGAAAATTGGCCTATTACAAAGATTATTGCATGATGAAATAGATTTATCAGACTTCCTTATACTGATTTCTAAAGGACAACGGGAAATATAATAAAATGTATGTGTTACCATCATCTCACTGATCTTAATTTTTATAAAAAATATTAGCATCTATGATAATATAACAGGTATCAGTCTAGTTAAGGTACTGTAACTGTCTTAAGAGCAGGCCCTGAGGTTGCCAAACTCTTTGAGTAAGATTTCATGCTTAAGCTCAAATTTTATATAGGGATTTGTGAACAAAACCTCGAGTTTGGACTCAAAAACATTTCGTAATCTCAGGGTCAAGCTTAGATGTAGACATTAGTGATGTGCGATAAATTGACATCAATATTCAAGGTCAAACATCACACAAATAGAAGACAACAATGGGCAGCTGATGAATGAGAGAAAAAAACACACGTTAAATTATTAAAAAAATAATAATTTCAAACTGTTAGATAAATTATTCAAATTCACTTCAATGATATAAAATAAAATAAAATGGTAAAGACTAATGAAATAAAATTTTACATATTTAATAGTATTGATAATTTGTCCTTGCCATCAATTTATAGACATGGGGCCTCATCATTCAATACACTGATAATTTAACCAATCAGCTCTTCGCTATTCGACATTTCTGAATTTAGTTTTATGTAACATCCTCCATTATCTGAGCTTAGTTTTAAAACCCGAAGACGACTCACGGGCAATGTAAGATGAGAAAATGCTAAAATTTTAGAATTTTACTTAATAGAAAAGCTGTTTTCTTTATGTCTGGTTTACTGTCCAAATACTGTCAAGTTAGTAATACCACTTTAATAGATCCTGACAAATGGGATCCCATATATCACTGAGAAACCATTTGTGGGAGGCAGGCAAGGGGATGTGCTGGAAAATCTAGCTCACTCTGGAAGAATTAAAAAAACATGGCAAAGAAGTTCTGCTTCATCATTTTTCGGTTTTATGTGTGTTGTCATTCCACAGTTGAACTTGATAGTATGGATTTTTTAACTCATCGCATGTCCCTGGACCATGGAATCGTCAAACATAGAATTGCGAGAAATGTAACTTGCTACCGGTACTATAGTGGCTTACTACTCATGTTGTTATTTCTACTCTTGTTGCCATTCTACAGTACTGATAGTATGACTTTTTAACTCTCCGTGGGTTCTGTACAACAGAACTGTCAAACGTGGCATTACAAGAAATGTAACTGGCTACTATACAACTATACAACATATCCTCCGCCCATAGAGTGATCTGCATGACATTTCTTTGTTCCACAGTGACTATGCTAACCCTGAATAGCATTAATTTGTCAGTAGATATGGAATTCATAATCGGACGAACATTAAAATACCAACATTTCATCATTATCATATGTAACGTATACCGGAATATTGATGACATTTATTAAAAACTGGAGAAAAAAAAGGAATTTTACAAATAAAAGACTTATGTGATTTCAATGGAATCAGGTCATTCCAGAAATTCAAAACCATATATGAAATTAAAGGCACCTTTCTTGACTATTACAGTGTAATTAAAAACATTCCAAAACAATGGAGGATTCTAATTGCTAATACTCCTTCTCTTCCATTGTATAATTTGGGGCTAAACAATCTAACAATTAAATTGTTTTCATTTAGTAATGGCAATAGAACAGTTTTATGATGAACAAATGATTTCCTCCGGGTTTACACCAAGTGGCAAACTATACTTAATACTAATATTGATTGGGAAAATGTTCTAACTCAATATAGAAGTTGTACTAAAGATACTAAACTTTTAGATTTTCAATACAGATTTTTGAATAGAATAATTTTCACTAAAAAATATCTTTTTTATATGAATCTGGTTGATAATAATATATGTTCTTTATATGACTGAAACTGAGACTGAAACCTTACTCCACCTATTTGTAAACTGTTCATGTCAAAACACTCTGGACTAGTTTACAAACTCATTTAAACCTTTATGTCCCAAAACTAATTTGATTTAATCAATATACCATCCTTTTTGGCTTCCCACCAGGGCATACCTTTTCTAACCATATTACAATAGCAGCTAAAAGTCACATTTCAAACTTTGTCACACATATCAAACTGTTACACATTTCAAACTTTTGTCACATATGGATGACAGATTCTGTGCTGTGACATAAAACAATAATTCACTCACTCACTTTTAGAAATATACAACTACATGTATATTATAATCATCTTCCAGACCATTGTTTATTTGAAGCTGTTCATTGTTCCTTAAGGAAATACATTTTTTCTCGTCATATAATCAAACAACAATAGTATGAAATATCAAAGGAAGAATACATAAAGGAAAGAGTTACATTTCAAATTAATGGCACCATTGAAGAATTACGTAATTAGCTTGTCATTGGCTGTATAGTCTGACTGACTGATCAGACAGGAAGTGACATGTTTTAGGCCAAAATCTGCTTGTAACCGATCACATCTTTCAAAGACCTCCTAGATTTACGTCCAGAAAAAAACCCACCTAGAATTCATTAATGGTGCTGATGGATGAGGTTCATGTTGCCACTCAATAGTCTTGTATTTTTGTCCTGTTGTGTGGTTTTTTAATTTGTATTTAAAACCGAAGATGTTAGAAGTTAGAAACTATGCATTTGAAATGCCTAGGAGATTTGGTTTTGAGAAGAAGAAAAAAATAGATTTGGTTAATACAAAAAATTGTATTAACTTTTAGGTTCGTTGAGTTTGGTTATTTGTGGTGCCAACATATTTGATGGATAGTGTCTACGATTTCAGTTCCGCACCTGGGTTTTGCCACCCAGAACTAGGTCATAGTGGGTTAATTTTGTGGGTTCTGGTATTAGTATGTTGGTGAGAGATACTAGTATTGTAATAGTATACAATGAGGAGGTCCGAATATGTTACTTTTAGACCAGTTTGAGTTTCCATACTATTGGAGCTTAATTACGTAATATGGGTGCCATGACACGCCTACCTGACGATACGATACGATATGTATTGAGATACTAGGCTCTTGATGCAATATGTATCACAATACTATTTCTAATAAATCTTTGGAAATGTTTTTGATTAATAGCATTCTTTTTTTGTTCAGTACAAATCATGAAGAAATAAAGTGAAAATTGGAAAACTTTAATAAAAGAAATAACATACTTCAAGAATAAAAAATAATAATACTACTCTTCTCAAAATACTTCAATATAAGTATTAAATAAGAGCAGCCCTACTATGAAGTTTTGGGGCAGCATGATTTGATAAGTTGACTAGACTAATTATGTAATATAAGCGCTTCGATGCAAACATGTATTTTGAAATCAATCTACAATAGAATTATGAATCAACTTGAGTGAATTGCACATTGTGATGCTAGAAGAGAAACGGCAATTCATCAGTGCATTGGTGAATCGTGACAGCCCTAGTAATTAGATTGACATTTCTTCCTGCTCTGCAATACCACCAGAGTTTACTATGAAGAACAAGTGATCTGATGTTAAACCAAAAGTTAGGTGAGGGTAACAGTGTGCATGGGAGGATTCCTTGATTTGAAACCCTTTTCTTGGGAGTATAAGTAAGATTTGGTGCCATACAAGTTTTCATATCCAGGTTATTTTTATTATTACATGTATTGTTATTATTATTATTATTATTATTATTATAATATATTGTTATTATTATTATTATTATTATTATAATATATTATTATTATTATTATTATTATTATTAACTGAGAGCAGGTGCTGAATATCAAATTTCTCATTCTCATTTCAGTCAATCTATGAGGTTGAAAGTAAATGACAAACAATTTCTATGCTATCAATATTTATCATTCAAATCAGGACCATCGTATATAAAATCATTCACTATTTTCAGAATTGCTGATTTATAGCTGTATTATTGATTTCTTAATTCATCCGACGAAAACATCTTTTCACGTCAAAAATTATGGCCCACTGAAGGCCACATTCACTTCTGTAACCAGCTTTGTAAATCAAATAAAAACGTCGGCCGAAGCTTTGCGACTGATACAGAAATAAATCGTCGTCTAACGTTTCATCCATAACAATGAGGCAATCCTAACACAGAAAAGAGATTATGTCTTTTGCGCTTCGGTCGTGAGTCGTTGAATGGCAGAGAAAGTCCTTCGGGGATTGTTGTCCAGTTGTTTGTGCATTTGCAAGATTGAAGTGAGGCTGGTAAGAAGCTGAATGATTTTGTTTCTATGGAGGTTCGACTGGCGGCTAAGGCATGTCCTCATTGAGAGTCCCTAACCTCCAAATCGTCTCGATAGAGAAATCATCAATGTCGACAGCAAAGCCGATTTTTCTGGAAGAGTCTTTTAAGTTAGCTATCACGTGGGAATTATAATGTAAAACTTTGTAAGTGATGAAAAGAAACCGAACAAAGAATGTGATTCTTTGGAGTTGCTCTCGTTTTTTTATTTTATTCTTTCTCTAACTTTTTTTTCTTGGAAGCGCTAGTTCGCAAGACAGGCTGAAGTTATGCATTTACTGACAAACAACTTCTTGTATTTATCAAAATGAATAAACTTGACTTGGACGTTGATTCTGGAACGTGCGTCTTGAATGTAGAAAAGAAATCTTTCCAGGTGACTAGGTTTTTATCGTCTGAATATTTAAATTCAGATATAAATCAACAAAATATCAAATGTTGAAAAACATCTTCCAAGGTCATTTCGTTATCTTATTTTCTGAAAGTTGAAATTTTCCATTTTAATATCAATAACATTTGATGTTAAAGATGTTTTGCATTATTACTATGTTGTTTACAAAGATTGAAAAACAAAAATTAAGTTACTAATTTAACTAATTTACTTGCAAAGGTTTGACATGCAAACAGATTTTGGTGCCACTTTGGGGAACATTTCAGGTAAAGGAAGTAATGAAAATGCCAACTTCCTTGCAAGATCTATAACATTTCCATAATTCATTTGATTCCATGTACCGGTTAATCATATACATGTACATTGAAATGATGTTGAACGGGTTGCTATCAGTTGTTGATGGTACCAAAGTTAGTAGCCGTGGAACATTGGTATTTCAGATTAATTATCTTAATTAGTAATTATTGCCATCATTACCTATAAATGATATTGATAACAACAACAATAGTAATAATAATAATAATACTAATAATATTTATAATACTACCGTAATTAGTTTTAAAATAATAATATACCGTAATATAATATAACAATATATTTAACACAACTAATTTAGGGCCATTGGCCTTTTTGAACATATTAATTTAGCTGTATGTTAGTTTAATTATCAAAGAAGAATTTCCTCACAACTACAGGCTTCAGGTACTCTTCAAGAATTTGCAGAGGCATGAGAAGAATAGCACCAAATTCCTAAAGATTAGCAGGGATCAAAATAAACAATAGCCCGAGCCATTTCTCCCAATGCTAAAGGTACCCTAAGTACATGTACTAGTAGAACAATTCATAACATTTGTTATTTGTATCATTATTTGAGCTACCGGTAGTAAGTTTTATAGTTAGTTTCTTTCCTTGGATGAGTTATTAAATTTAAGAGAAAGCTTCCTCACATAATATCTGCTAGCCTTATATAATATGTGTTTATATCTGCTAGCCTTATATAATATGTGTTTACCAATGCTTTGTACCTTATTCTTTGTACCTAAGTCAAATTCATCACAATTCTTTCTTTACACATGAGACATTAATTATGGTAATTGCTTTTAATCCTCAAGAACTGATTCAAATCAGGAATTGACCAAATAATTGTCTTCAATAGGATATTGTGGATCTCGTTCCAGTTTCTGATCCCTCATTTTAAGATCCTGTTTGCTCCACGTGTTTCGTGAGCAAAGTTCGTGTGAGTCTGTTCTAGGTTTAACGTTGCAGTCATCAAATAACAGAACTCACCTGTTCAATCTGTTTTCCACAATTATGTGTCAATATGTCACACTATCGCCTTCTTTTATTACCAGCGAAAAATAAACATATGGCATAAATAAGATCCGCGACTAAGTCAACACTATTTGGGGCAATGGCCACTCCCCTTTCGCCTCATGAATATTAATATCGGTATTTTGCAAACATCATGGGACAATGCGCGTAAAGGAATTCAATTATGGTTTGTTTGCAGTTTTGTCATTATCTAAGGTTAACATTATATCGTACATTAATTTCGTTGACTAATGGCGCCCGATCTTTGATCTTGGATGTCAGATGTTCTCTACTATGGAACTATCGCCGATTTGCGACCTTTTAATTCCGCCATGATATTAATAAAAATGGACTCGATTTTTGGAATGGTTGATGTCCAATGTTATCTGACTGATACAGTCTTCACGTAATTTTGTAATTTTCGTAAATTTAAATACATGTATGATATTAACATTCTACCTGTAAAGAATTGGCCAGAAATGGTTTATGACCTGATTCACAATGTAGACTGATACATACCAATGTTCCCAGTAGCGACTATCCGACTAGTCAACTACTCCCAAAGGAATTGGCATTATGGCAACTTTTTATCAGTACCTTTCTCTAGTGGTGAAGAAAAATAGCTGGAATATACACCAATTTAAAGTTAACTGGGAGCTCCACATTTGATTTATTGCGGGGGAAATACTCGACAAGACTCAGCTAATGAGTAATGGAGATAGATTAGAAACCATTTTACACTGTTCACGTTCTGAGATGTGTTCAATAAGTCATAGATCCAGCATGTTGTGGGGTTTGTTGTAATGATAATAAGAATAACTACTGGTTAGGAGTAGTAAGTGCCTGCTCTGTTGAACATTCAGGTATTCATCAAATTGTACAAACCAAGATCTGGTTGGTGTGAATGTAGCGTTACATTTCTGGGAGACATTATCTCAGGTTTCAGTCCTGTAGGTTCTTCCATCAGGATTTCTTGTCTGTCAAATAGTGATGTTTTCTTAGTACAGCGTATACAAATTAAATGCTATAACATTTAATCAGTATAAAACATAAACAGACTTTATACCATAATTTGTGTATTTTACTGGACATTTGGTAATAGTTTTCACCACATTTTTCACCAGGATTTTACTCTTTAAATTAACGAGGCTTAACACATTTAAGTGGCCATTCCATGTCCAGATGTGCTATTAATTTGAGATTGTTTGGAGGAGATGAACAACTTTTGTGAATACAGTAGATATTTAAATTTAAATTTAAACCTTGTTTTTCTGGAGATTTGGTAGTCCACCACATTTTTCAGCAGACTCTTTAACCCCCATTGTGCTGGTGGTAACCAGAGATGCCCTATAATAAATATCCAGCAGGGAGAGAGTTAATTAATAACAATTTTCCTAAAATAATTTCCATATTAATCTACTTCCATCTTAACCTCTCGGACTGATGCGAGTTAACCCTTTGTGAATCACTGATGCAGAAAACAACATAAGTGCATGTGGACATTGTCATAAAAGCGACTTTTCACCCAGAAAATAAGCTGAATTGTCAGGAAGTCTTTTGTGCGTAAGTTTTCAGGATGTACAAAGAAATGTTCAGACCCTCAGCCCATTGAAAGATGAAGATGATATAGATCTATGGTGTCACTCAGTGTTGTAGATGAATGACGGATGAAAATAGTGTCACTTCTGTCAGTTGTCACTGTTTGATTGGGAGGAGTTGTGACCCTCGACTTCGCACAATTTAACGGAAACGGATATAGATGTATTTAAAGGCGATTGTTTGAACATTGTGCTACTTCTAGGCAACGGAAGGATGTGGAGATAGTGGAACCCATCCTAGAGTTAATGTGGCAAAGGGGGTATTATGAGGATATTATTTTATCATTGCAGTGTTAATTTGTTTTGTTGAATCATTGTATGTTAATAAATTTAATATTTTTAGGTGTTTTTTTTTAGTTTTATAATAAACACCAGCTCAAACAAAACCAAAAAAAAAAAGAAGAAAAAAGTCTTATTTCAAACTACGATTTCACATCTTGCTGTTATTGCTATTTTGTTATTGTGAAAGAATCTTGAAAGCAGCTTTAATAAACCCCAATTTAATAAAATTGATCAAAATGATCAAACACTGAACAGTAGATTTCCTGATTCAGCTATTACATGGTTGCGCATATAACATTATAAAGTATGCCCTTTAATCATGTTAATTCCATGACCTTTATCAAAATTATCAAATATTGAAAACTGAATTTCGTGATCTTAGCCAACTGAATTGACTCGAATATACTAGTTTAATGCATCATTTGAATGAAAGCATAGTCAATAGTACACATATTTTTACATTGACGTAAGCAAGCAAAGTTGTGTAACTCTTTAACCTATCTTCTCCTACATAGGCACCGGAAGCCCTTTCAACACGAGAGCAGCTGTACCAATATAGTAGTTATGATTTCAGCCCGCCTTCAAGTCTACCCCTCAGATAATCGTAAACGAGAATGAATGAAATCGCCTTGAAAGGAACCGTCGATGGGAAAGACTTACATGAGTAAAAAGTTACTTGATATGGCGTACCTATAGACAGCGGTTACGCAGTGAAAATAAGTACCTCCCTTGTGTGAAGAGTTTGATTTGATTTGTACTGTCGCTGCTTTGAAAGCACGACAAGCTGAATGGCCAGGAGACCTGGTACGAGAAACGAAGCATGGTTCATTCACAGAAGTAGAGATCGTGATGACATATGAATGGGGGGTGCCTGCCTATGGGGAAAATGGATAAAAATCAGTGAAAAATTGCTTTTGTGTTGTGTTGTGTGAGAGTCTCAGAATGATAAAAAGGTATATGTGGATATTAGAGGGGCTGTTTCATAGAAGTTTGGTAATTTTTCTTTAAAATTTGTATTTTATAATACTCACACAAATGTTCTTTTTATGTTTTGTATATACCGGTAGTGTATTAAGTTAAATAATAATAACAATTAACATTGATAGAAAATAAAATTCTGGGGTGTTTTTTTAATTCCATTGTGTTCTTCATCTTCACATCCATCAAAATGTTGTCACAAATGTTTGAAAGATTCCCGCAGCAACATTAAACTCCATATTCACTCACTCATCTTCACATTTATTCTTCATAGCAAGAAACATTATGGTTAAACGTGGAATGTTATAGCATTACATTATATAAAGACATTATTTTAAAATCATATTTTCGTAATGTTATATAATATGTGTTGTATAATGTGAGATATAAAAATTATGGTCTTGATACGACCCCCGTCAATTTTCGCTGAGATGAGCGAAAACTGTAAACAGGTGGCACGCAGGTACAGCTAGGTTCCCTCCCCGTCAGCCTGCTGGGTTCAAACCCAAAATGTTCAATAGGAAGATGACCCTGTTTGATATGTCGAGGGTTATTGAGCTTGATTCATGCACAGCGAGTTATCTATTGTTAATATGAAGCAGATCCTGAGAACTTTTCTTAAATAGCGGAAAGGAAATAAAAACCACTCGTCATGAGTGTAAATGTGACATGTGATCCATACGCTGATTTTTATTCGTGAAATGATAATGGATGCAACGTAATTGCGTGTCCCGTTAAGTTCTAGAGTTATATTTGAGCTGTTTGTACACAAACAAAAGATTTAAGAAAAATTCAGATCGTACCTTTCTATGGGGAGAGATTTATTGCATAACCTTTTTTGTCAGGTTCATAAATCATTGTTTGCAGTTTACAAAGTAACATGCATATGTACTAAAGTTTGATTCTATATCAAGCAATCATTTGAGATGAATACAAAATAATATGAATAGAATTTAATATAAATATGTAGTTAGTAGATTGCGTAGTGTTTTCATAAAGAAAATCCTTGAACTTCTGATTAAACACACATTTAAACCTTTTCTGGTCACCAGAAAATGTCTACAAGTAGCTTGGTGCCACTCATATATATCTAGATAATATGACAGATGTATTATTGCTAATGCTACTGTTTTATGAAAATGTCTTTTTTTAATGAATTGACATAAAAAGTGGGAAATGTTTTTAAATGTGAAGGAAGCAGATGGACATGAGTGGACGATTTTATTGTGTAAATCTTGACACGATTCTTGTCATAGTCTTCTTATCCAAAGAAATCCCACCTCGCACTGGAAACTCAATGTTATTTTGACCCGACAGGTGCTGGCTGTAAGCAATAACATGGCAATGCTTTCAAAGAATACGCTTCATTGAAATACAAAACCTATTTTAAGGAAACTAAAACAACTAAGTTTTTCTTTACAAAATCAACCAAGAATTATTTCCGTCTTTGAAACAAGATTCGAACATACCAGAAAGAAAGTTTCAAATTTATCTAATTAGCATATCCAATCCAATTTACGTTTATATTTTCACATTCTTGAAAATGTCCAAACATTTAAAATAGTTTTATTTTTGTTTTGGAATGACAAGAAAGTATATGAAATACTCGAAACATTTTGTAAAACTTATTTAGAATTTTATGGAAGTTTGCAATGCTATTTGTTTTCATGTTAGTTGCCTCCCTTCTCAGCAATAAATTATCACCTGTGGATGCAGTCTTGTTTTTCTCTATCAACAACGTACATTAAACTTGTAGGTAGAAATGCCATCAAAGAAGGTACAGTAAATTGCTTCAAGTGTCAAGGAACTTTGTACTGTTTGTAATTTTTAGCCATCTTGAGCACAGTATTGACAATGAGAAATAAATTCATGATAGGAAATAGTCTACGTTATCTCCACAGCGATTGTCATTAAGTGTTTCATGAACTTTCATCACAGATATAAGATAGAATAGAAAGTAAAACAGCTTTTATGTACATGTAGGACTCGTCACTTGCTAAGTACATTGACTGATTGGTTAATTGATGCGATTCATGCTCTAGTTTTATTTTTATTAACTTTTAGAGCCATATTTTGTTTCTTGAGTTTGGATTTAAGGTTTAGAGCCATTTTCAACATTATTTTGCTAGGTATCTATGTTAATTGATGCGATTCATGGTCAGATATGTTTTAGTTTTTGTTTTGTTTAGGTTTAGAGCTGCATTTTGTTTCTTGAGTTTTGTATTTGAAAGTAATATAAAATTACCAGTATCAATATCATTGTTCCGTTAAATGTTGACGGTAATATATTACATTTTTCACATTATTTTTTTTTGTTTTCTCTCTCAGTAAGTTCCATCATATTGCTATGTTCAGTAGGTTTATATGGATGTATTTTCTTTTTGTCTCCAGTTTACAAATCCCCGGACTACGAATGTCTAGGTTTCAATCTGTTGAAGAAGAAGATTATAGACATTGGCTATCCGGAACCAATCAATGAGTACAATTATGATCACACTGTCCCAATCAGGTGAGTTATTTTTAAATAATTTTAAAATAAAAATTAATAATTACAGTAGACCTCGCATATAACGTACTAATTGGGACCAGCTATTTTTGTTCGTTATATGCAAAGTCTGTTATACGCATATACCATAATTAGCATTCGATGCGACCGGGACTTCCAGATTCAGTGCGTTATAGGCGAGTGTTTGGTTTATGCGAGGTCTACTGTACTTAGGATATATTTTTAAGGCAATTTTCCATCTCCATGTTGAAGACCATATTGTGTTTACATATACACTGTATCATATATTTAATATACACTTTTTCATTTTGAAATAGTCTTTATTTTAATCTTACAATATGTTTTTAATACAAATTTATGTCCATTAAATTTATCAGTTTTTGACATTTTTGATATATTTCCGGTCTGCATGTCTTCAAAATCCATAATTACGTTACAGCCTATTCAATTTTAATAAGTTATTTTACTGCCACCATCTGCTACCTGTAGCATCCGGATGATTTATTGCAGAGGAAGTTCCCAATTCCTAAATATGAGTTAATTCATGCTTCAAAGTATATATACGTAATAACAACATACAGATTATTCGGTCTGATAACCGATATCTAGCAAAGTTGGATGATAATCACGTGAACATCTTAATTCAGCGCACATGTTTCGGATATTGCTGTGGTTCTTATTAATTCTTCAACAGGTAATACAGAGCAGATGGGTTTATATAAATCGATGGGAAATCAACTTTAGCAACAGGAAGTAGTCTAGAAGGCGGAAGGAAAACTGAAAATAGAATTGTGGGAAAAGACAAAAATCTCTGTGATTTTCCGGATGAAAGCGACTAAATAAACTATTGTTATTCCTTTTTGTAAATATTTTGATATTGGTGTTGATTTAATGAATGTATTTTGCAGTTGTAGCTAAGAACTAGTCTAAAACAACCATAAACATCTGTGATATTATGCCTTTAAAGGTTCAGCAAATATAAAAATAATTCTCTAACAAAGGTGGCTTCACCACAATTTTTACTATTACTGAGATGGAAGAAAGATGTCCAATCTAGACACACATTAGCATGTGTACATGTCTTTGAAAATATTCAATTTAAAGAGACAGGATATTGATCAATTAACCACAAAATATCATTTATCCAAGATGGCTCATGGTGAAGAAAACCCCTCAAATACAGTTCAATAGCTTTCTGAAGACATTTGAGAATCACTCAGAAAACGTGCATTTATTATTGAGCGTAATGATCATTGCGCATCTCAAACATACCAACATTTTCCGAGTGGAAGTTGGGTTGGCACGCCATGATTAAAGCTACCCATGGATGATTAACAGCGTCAATTAATAATTAAGTTTTGTCAGTGATGCATGAAACTTTATGATCATCTAATGAAAAGATTATTTGATAACCGAGAATATTTAAAGATGTTCTTAGAGACACAAAAACACGTTTTATGATGGAGCCCTTCAGCAATTATGAAAAGGCGATGAGTTTCTTTTGCGAAGAAACCAGAAAGTGTTACTATTCATTCTTTACTGATTGAGAACAATTTCCTCGCGTGTGATGGCGGAAACGTGATTCCATACAAATGACGTCCAGCCAATGAGTTTCCGTGATTGCATTGTTTAGCCGCCGTTAAAAAAAGATGATTTCATCGTCAGCCAATTGTCTCTCTTGAGTGCACACAGTTCTTTCACACACATACTTGCAGCATTTCATATCCAGAATCAACAAAGTTCTCACCAAAGTGCCTAGAGAATTGTAAGACAGATTTGCATAGGATGAGGCTAATTAATAGACCATGAAGTGATTACGTGCAAAATTCATTCATTTATACTGCAGAGTTAATTGATGTTCATCTTCATTGACGTAATCTAAGTCTGAGATATAATTTAGGGTTAAACCTTCCACTGCTGCTAACTTTGTAAATCCATATTTTATATTTTTATTACCAAGTTCTTGTAGTTGTTTTGAGGTTTTTCAGTATGATGGAGGCTGTAAAAGCTATAAGTAACAGCATCCATATTTCTTCAGCAATTTATTAATTTGGACAGTGTTCAAAATAGCTACGTATGATACATTTTGCCAATCTTTAAATAATCTTTAGCTACGATGCTTTAATACTTGGTATTATAAGGAATGCTTTAAAAGTTGGTAGGAAACTAGTATTATTTTCAATGTTAAATTATTATACACTCCACACCTTTGCGCAGTGTTTTTAACTAGATAATGGTACTTCACAAATCCATTTTATTATTAAGTGCTTGTTCAAGATGATATACACAACTTTGAAATATGATAATAATGCTTGTAATATCCGTTGGCATAAAGCCAGTGTATGTGCTGGATATATCTATAGACCCCCCTATGAAGCTATTACTGCTTAGGGTTAATGTGTAATGTTATATGTCCCTAATGTTTGTTTATTGTTTATTTGACGCATAATGACATGACGATGTAAGCTAGAACTCTGTGGATTAACCATTGGCATCTCTGAATGTGACATTTGTGTCATAAATGACAATAAAAATGACAGTAATTATGATAAAAGTCTAGTCGCTAATGGTTTCGAGTAGGTTTCGAGGTTTAGTACAAATGGTAATACATCTTCAGAGAATGTTTTATTTAATGGGAATATTAGATATGCATGTTCGTTATGAACATACCATGAAAACATTTTTTTAAGTAAAAGAAAAGTAGCTTTATTATGTTTGTTATACATGTATTTTGATATTCAATTTTTGAAAGTAAACATAATTAAGAAATCGGTTCAAATTAAAAATATGACCATTTTGAAAAATGATTTTTTTTGGTTTGACTTCTAAATCCATATAAATAGAGAGAAAAACAATTTAAAATTATAAATTATAAATTATAAACATTATAAAGTAGAGAGCCCAGGAGTACACCTGCAGTTTTACTATTCTCGGTGGTGATTCTATTCCGAAATTTGGAATACTGTAACAATTGGGCCTTGTCTCTGCATATGGTTGTCCTAATACAGTATATGATATTTTGTATATTTTCAGAGGTCTCTGGTTTGATGCACTCTATGGAAACATGCTGAAAGTTGACGCTTTTGGCAACATTCTCGTCTGCATGCATGGATTTGAGTTTATGCGAGCGTAAGTGATTTGTCCTCTTCAAACCCATAAAAGTTCCAATTATTTGTCTTTTTGTCCTGAAACAGTACAAATAATTTGTCCTCCTTCCAAATGAAAGCATTCCTGAATATGCTTATCTCCCATGCTAAAATCTTCCCATATGTTTAGGACTGAAGACACGTGTCTCTTTCCATTTGTTAAATGATATTTTCTCTTTAATCGTGGGTACTCTTTCTCCTTCATGCCTTGAAATGGTTCCATTTGTATGTCAACTATGGGATTCTTAACCCTGTCCATGCTGGAGGCAACTACATCATAAAAAGCTGTGCCTATATCTAATCCAGCAGGGAGAGGGTTAAAAGGGAGATAAGCTTTACTATTGAAATGGATTTGCTCATTGTTATTGATGGTCAAAACCTTTCTATTAAATCTCAGTATATATGCAATCTTCTTTCATTACATTTTGCTAGATTGAATAAAATTAAGTTATCCTGTTTGTATATTAATGCATTTTTTTGTTTTTGTTTTATTAACCATTGCAGTTAACATCGATACAAGAAATTAATTTAATTGCTGTGTATGTGGCAGTGTAATTTCAATGCATTTACAGATACAAATACAAATGTGTATCACAAGTCTCAGTCATGTATGCATTATTGCAAGAACACTAGTTTTATGACTGTTATCGAAGTTAATGAAGAAACTAAAGTGTTATAACATTGTTCTCGAAGTTACTGAAGAAACTAAAGTTTTATGGCATTGTTCTCGAAGTTACTGAAGAAACTAAAGTTTTATGGCATTGTTCTCGAAATTACTGAAGAAACTAAAGTTTTATCTGATTATTTGCAAAGTTCCTGACCAAAACATTGTTTCATAACATTGTTCTCGAAGTTGTCACTGATCCTACAATCACTGAAAGCGTCTGAGTACCTTTAATTATCCCAGACATACTTCATAACACTGATGATCCAAGGGGCGTCTCCATCACCAATACTTTCTTAATTCATAATCCCACCCTCTGCTTACTTCTGCAGCAAGCAATCATTTCAGCTCCACAGCCTATTTTCATTCAACCCTGTATGATATTGATATGCACTATGTTTTAAAAAAGACAAGACCTCTCTCGCCTTTTATTCTCTCTTGGTGTAGGATATACATTGGTATATTGAAGACATTATTGTTGCCCTTGGGGCTTGAAACAGGGTACGATGTCGGCGGTTGTATTTATTTGGTGGGTGTCAGATCTTTGTCTTCAAACACATGTAATTTTTTTGGAAGGTGAACATGTAGGATATATATATTATGTGTATTGGTTGCGTTGTGTTTATCTGTAGAACTGTGAAAATAAGTATGTTTTCTTGAAAGTCATGTTGTTGAGTACGGTATATGTTTATCTTTTTAGATTGGTTGGAAAATAATAATAATGATGATGATGATAATAATAATAAATAATAATAATAACAATAATTATTATTATTATTAATTATTATTATTGTTATTATTATTATTTAATAATGATAATAATAATAATGATAATTATATTTAATTATTAAGATAATGGTAATAATAATAATAATATTAATAAAACAACAATAATAATAATACTCATAATAATAATCACAATAATAATACATATTCTAAAGTAATGCATCATCTTTCCTCAATTGGACCAATGTGTGAATGGATTTGACATTCTTAACTCTCTGACAAGTATCACCAGTGATATCTTTCCATAATTAGGTGAAATATGGACTGCAATCTAATTGAACTAGACATATCCGTGCCATAAATATCTATCCATATGGTTGTCATAACATCTTTAGGATGTGTATTAAACATATATTTGTGACATTTCCTGTAAATTAAAATCTCACATGGCACCCAATTACCGACACACATGTATTTCCGTTGGTCATCATATTTCTTTCTTTATTTTATCCTGCACGTCTTTCCACCACAATCCTTAACCCTCTCCATGCTGGGTGCAACCAGAGATGCCATAAAGAGCAGTATTGTCGTCTCAATCTAGCAGGGAGAGGGTTAATTCGAGCACGTGTGAATCTTTGGACAATCGTAACATTGGTGCCTCATCAATCCAGATGCCATGAAAGGAAGACCAAGGGAAGGGTTCAGGCACCATGAAACCCAGGTTTTCCTTTTGATATATACTGTATTTACTGTGTATGATTTATCACTGGGATAGAATACACAAGACTCGTGGCCCAGGGCTTTTCAGCCATCTGATTTGATGGGCAATTACTGGCTGGATCTGCTAGGACACATGTCCGAGAGTGATGGAGGCGGAGGTGCAAGGGTAATCTAGACAGAGGTGCATCCTCCGCCCTGATACAGACTATCCCTGATGATGCACTACCGTTTTATGAGGAGATTGGACCAGACATCTGGACCGATAAAAAGTGGGTGCAGGCTGTCGGAGAATCGCAATTTTGGTGTTTGGAGCTCGTTTTTCTTTTTTTGGTTTCGGGTCTGCATTTCAAGAATGGGTCGTATTCTAGTCTGACAATCACAATTTCGGTGTTTGGAACTAATTTTTTGGTTTCGGGTAATCAGGGTGGAAACTATGGTTTTTACTATACACAGGAAATGACTGTCTTGCTGCTAGCTGGATGTAAACCAGCGTATGCCATGTTTTTACTATGACAGGAAATGATGTAAATGTCGATTTATACCAAGACTATCTTAACCTGTAAGACACACTTTTGTGATACTTAGGCATGTAGTCTAATGGGAATATTACAAATGGATAACTAGCTTTTGTCTAAGCTTCAGCACTTTCAGTCGCCAGCTGAATTTTGTTTTATATTTTTATCCTCCTGTTTAATATGTTCTTCATTCATGGTTATGTATATTTTTTATTATTTTATTTTTAAAATCCATTTTTTATTTTATCTTCTTTGAATATTAACCTTGTCGGGTCACACAGATTTTATGAAATATTCCATGTGGTCTCTTGGATTAGTAAGGAAAATAAACTTTCTCTTTCGCAATGCCAACAAGCTGAGTGCATCTGCATTTGGGTGAAGTCTTTCTTGGTAAGCAGACAGTTTTATGCACATGTTGATGGCTTTATCAGGAGAAGATAACTCCAGCTGATACAGAAAACCCCCCACCTTAGATCTGTTCAGCTTAAAAGTCGTAAAACAGAAATCTTAAATGGAATACTTTTGACCCCTTAATTGATGCCAGGGGATTTGATATATGTTTATCCAGTCACAACTTTATCCCCGTTGATTCAGGAGTTGATCTGTCAGCTTATTGGATCTAGTATCATTTATACTCCTGAGATGTGCAAACATAATTTTGAAAGTGATTTTTTTAGCTTTTTTAATATTTGAAATTTATTACCTCTATTATTTTTATCCTTCTTTTATTGAAATGTGTTGAGACTAGATAATTTTGGTTTTAAACAATAAATGCCTTGAAAACTTGATCAAAATCTACTTGCAAGTTAAAATGATAACTTTTTCACAGACTTTTGTTTCAAATTTGAATAAAGCATATATTAAATTTGTTGATGGCTGTTCAGACTAGATAATTTTATATTGAAATAGTGTATGCCTTTAAAACTTGTTGATCAAATTGTCTTTGAAGTTAAAATTATCATTATGATTTTCTCACTGATTTTTATTTCAAATATTTTGCAATTTTGAAGTAAAAATTATCGCTTTCACACTGATTTTTGTCTAATATTTGAGAACAAAGCATATATTTCTGGACACGAAATTGACCTGATTCATCCAAGTGAGCCGTATAACGACCATCTACATCCAATGTACATTACAACTTCACACAGTACTTCAAACAAATTATCACTGTATTCACATGTCAATTTCTCCATGTGGTGTCAATTTCGCTGGAATCAACTACTAGTTGAATGTGTTTCCAAAAATGTCATAAATAAAGTTTAATGGTTCTTAAAACCAGCTGCTGATGCTGTTTCCAGGATTGGTTATCTGTAGGCTTTTCCTGGATGAATTGCTTGTATGTGGGGTTTTCCTGGATGGGTTGGTTGTGTCCGAGGTTGAGGGGTTTCTTTCCCATCGGACTTGTAATGATAATGGCATCCAGATATATTTTAAGACATGTTTATTGCGTGTGACCACCGGCAATCTGAAGTGTCATGAATGGCGGAGCGGTATGTTCATTAAAGTGTTTTGGTAAGATTTAATGTGTTTTTCTCTTTTCTCCACTTCCTGTACCATGTGTACTCTATACTGATTTTTCTTTTCTCTGATAATTTCTGGGTTTTTTTTCTTTGATAATTTCTGATTTTTTTTCGTCTGATAATTTAAATATGGTAGTATTTCTTGTGGTATTATTTAGTACATATTTCAATGATATCATGTAGTGTTAGAGATTCAGAAAATAATAAGGGGTTTCTTCTCCATAGGCCCAATGTTAATGGTGGTCAAATCTGTAATTTGTAGGCGGTTCCATAAATACCTTTAAAATTGCAGATTTTCAGATGCCACCAGGACCCCCTTTCATTCAACTACTGTCATGACATGGCTAATGATGTAAAATATCCTGTCCATACACTGATGTACATCAATTAATTATAGTAATTACAGTGTTCGAAATAGAGCCCGTCCGCACGCCCCGCGACGGGTTATTTTCAGCGAGGACGGGTAACATTTTATCCTTGCATGCCTGTATGTCGTGTTACATTTTGTTAGTTTTTCAAGATGTATATCATCGATCACTGGCCAACATGTATGAGTATGGGTAACTTCTCAGACTTACCAGTCCTCATGGCTGGCAGTGAAATTGCTGGAGTTTTATACACTGGTAATTAATTAATTATAGTAATAATATAATATCAGTCCTTTTGTACAATTCTATATGTATAAATCCTGATGTCAAAAAGGACTGTCAACATGGTGCCCAAGCAGTATTTTTATTAAAAGTTTTCTTGTCAGTGCCAAGATTCCATCCCTGAATCGTTGATAATCTGATTATGTCAGCCCTTTTGTACAATTCTCTAGGTATTTATCCATTATGTCGAGTAAAACTTTCAAACTTTTGTTATTTGATTAATTATTTATTAATCTGATAATGTTTATATTAGCCTTTTTGTACATTTCTATAGATACACATCCTTATGTCATGCTATTAGTATACATCCTTATTAGTAAATGCTATGAGGTATGCATCCGTATGTCAATGCTATTGGTATGTATCCTTATGTGAATGGTACATTCTTATGTCAATGCTATTGGTATCACTAGAACTTTCAACTTTTACTGTTGGAATAATTATTAGCACTAGTAGATTTTACAGGTAATATTCCATCCCTGAATCATCAACCTCACTCCCAACCTCAAATCCCCACCCCAAAAATCCTCAACCTACCCTAATCCCCACCCATCCCCTGTGACTACACACACACACACACACACACACACACACACACGCACACACGTGCACGCATGCGCAGTAATCTCACATCTGGTACTGCTCAAA
The DNA here is from genome assembly GCA_032361325.1 of Lepetodrilus fucensis. NCBI lineage: Eukaryota > Metazoa > Mollusca > Gastropoda > Lepetellida > Lepetodrilidae > Lepetodrilus > Lepetodrilus fucensis. Next base: position 8,643 of record JAUTBV010101958.1, on the reverse strand, counting down.
AACTATTCCACCATATGTAAAATATGATGTTTTCCATATCAGCCTCTCAGGAAAGGAAGTGGGGCTGCTATTCATATGGCCTATCTGAGATAGAGAGCGCCTACACGTGTTAATGCTAGCAGTTTATCACGGTCATCCAGACTAATTTGCGTTTCCTGCCGCCTCGATAAATACTGGTCAACTCCACAAAGTAGGTAGCCTACCAGTAGTTGGCCTTGTTGCCAGATGACCTCCGACCTGGAGAGCTCAGAATATGAAAGAAGAAAAATGCTACTTCCTGTTTGGAGAGAATTGAGATGCAAACCATATTGTGCACTTATAAAGGAAGTTGTCAAGAACACAGCCAAGTTGTCAAGATTTTATTCGTTTTTGTTTTAAACATTCTTTTCCCCCTACCTCTTGTGTTAATTATAGGCATTGTTGCATATATTAGGCAGCTGGAGTTGCCATCAGGAGATATGGTTAAATTTGTTAAAGGTATTGATACATATTTATATTTTCGGTATCAAATTTAACAAAAAGAAAATGAGTGAAATATTATTTTGACTTCCTGGTCTAAATCCTACTTTAACTTTAAGTATTAGACTTTTATTGACAATTTTACAGTAAATTGATAAAGGGAGGGTCTTGTCTCTTTAACAGGATTCTAAACACAGTTCTCAATGAAATTATATTCTCAACCAACTAACAGCATTTTGTAAATGAATTTGAAACATTCAAAATTAAGTCAATTTTATTTTATTATTTTTAAATTGGGGTTTATAGTCGCTTTCAAGATTTGTTTCACTTACGTCACGACTTCAGTTTAGGGCAGAAGGATAACCCGCAACATCCATGGCATTTAAAGGATGCCTACAGTAGATGAAGACTCTTGGAGTATTTAAAGGAAAAGGAGACTGCTGAGATTTGCTGCAGGAACGTTAAGATCCAGATAGTGTTAAACTTGAGCCATGACTCGCGATGCACCTAATCTGAATATATCAGTAACTTATATAGTAATATCAGATAGAGAGCAATGATAATTTGTCAACTTCGATGTGGGTACGGTGACCTCCTGTGGTTTCGTACATGTAAGTAAGCAGGTGTTCTTGAAAAACATACAGTTTCCCCTCTCCATGCTGGAGGCAACCAATGTCCTAAAGAGCAGCGATTTAACCCTCTCCAGCAGGGAGAGGGTTAAAGATGTATGTTATTAAAAGAAAATATTTCACATTTTTAAACAGTTTCTCTTCTTTCTTTTTTTTTAAAAGAGAAAAGCCTTTTTGAAGATATATCCAATGAACTGTTCAATTAATTATTTTTGATTTGTGTTTTTTTTAGGATTACTTAAATTTGATTAAAATATTTTATGGTGTTGCGTACAACTGACCTTGTTTTTCTTCATGTTATCTATTTGCGTGCAAACATGTTTTTCTTGCCCTGATTCTGCATCCTCTCAAATGTCTAAACTTTGCATTGCGTTACCTGTTGGCATATTATTTTATTGCACTTTAGTAGATTTCTATATGTAATGTGAGGCGTACATTCGGTGAAGCAGAACGATGACGAATCTATGCAGATTAGTTACAGCAGGTGTGCATTTAGTGTCGATATCCTGAAGAACGTTTTTAAGTTATTGCTTGTTTACTTTGACAACTAAAAGTATTCTGAAGAAGTATTAAAGGCACACCATCACGGCTTGTTGACATGTTTCATGGTCAAATGTTGTTTTTACCTGAAAGTACGTACATTTGTCTACAAAAAGTATATGGGTAATTTTTCCATATTTTATTTGTTATTTATATTGTAATATTTAATAGCGGGTATAATCAGTTACATCAAGCCGCTAACTTCTCCAGTAAAATGGACAATAGATTTGGTTCATTCAGAAGTGTGACAACTGATGTCATCATGAGTAAAGAGGGCAGTCTCCAATTTCACCGGAAAATTCCGAATGTCACCTTCGCTAATTACGGTATAGTCTGTATCATGGAAGATGACAATGTCCATTGTTATTGATGTGAGTGAACCATTTTACTGCAGAAATTGAGCGGGGAAGATATTTCCTGAGGTACAAAAGCCATTAAGTGAATATACTTTGCATTTATCTCCAATTAAGTCAAAAACGACCATTTAATCTGTGATTGTATGCCTTTAAAGAGGATAGTTGATTCTGTAATTGTATGCCTTTAAAGTGGATAGTTGATTCTGCGATTGTATGCCTTTAAAGTGGATACTAGTAGTTGATTCTGTGATTGTATGCCTTTAAAGTGGATAGTTGATTCTGCGATTGTATGCCTTTAAAGTGGATAGTTGATTCTGTGATTGTATGCCTTTAAAGAGGATAGTTGATTCTGCGATTGTATGCCTTTAAGTGGATACTTATTCAACATGAATTTCTTTCTTACCATTTATTTCTGTTACTTTTGTACATTTTTAATCAGTAGAAATACATCTATAATATGGAAATCATTTATAACCCTAAAGCATGAATGTAAATGTTTCATTTTAGTACATGTAAATGAGCTTTTTGGCTTAGATTATATGACATTATTGAAAGAAAATCTCTAGACATTAACATCATATCTGGGGTTTTTTCAAAATTCATTGTCACATTTATGACTATTCAGAAAGTTGTTATGATCTGAAAATCTACAATACGGATACATTGATTTTACATGTTGAGAAGACAGGCTTCATAAAATGGTGTATTTTTGGTCTGTTAGTACCAGCCGGTGCTCGCAAGTTTACTGCAACATTCAGCACTGCGGATGTTGCAAGTATTTCCTGCCCTGAAATGACAAGCCGCTAAGTGAAAGAATTTTGAAAACAGCTCTAAACCACAATTTTAGAAAGAAATAATAACATAAATATGTGTGTCTTTTTACGTCTCTGCCACTTATACTTATGTCTGTAGGAGCATTCCTCTCCTGATATCGAAAGCATCTGCAGCATACACAGCAAGAAATTGAAATCAAATCCACCTGTTAGGCAAAGGAATATTTGAAATTTTAAAATAATATTTACAAGAAAAAAGCTGACTTGTCATTATGCTTATCTTGGTTTACAATCCTAGGAGAGCTGTCACTCAATTCCTGCTGAGAGGTTTGATTAGAGGACACATAACTGTCACGCTTGAACCCCCCTCTGGGGACTCCTCCCCTCCCTCATACCACCACCCCCCTCCCTCAGGCATAGTCTCCATCAGTCCTCAGTTTCTCAGCATTTTATTGGTCTTATTAATTCTTACCAACCATTACCTTTTTTTTACAGAGAGTTTGTGATAGAACATTTTGCTGTCATGCTGCCACCTGCCCCCACCCCCATTCCAGAATTACAGTCACCATCATCACACACACACACCCCTCCCCCACCCTCCATTCCAGAATTACAGTCACCATAATCACCCCTCTCCCAATCTCCACCCCTCATCCCCGTCTTCTTATCTTTTCCAAGACCCCTACCGAAGGAAGCTTATGTGACTGTTTCCTGTATCACATTCAGAGGTCATTGAGCGACATTTCATCACCTAATACACCCAGATTTTAGCGGCACCAGCACCCCCATCCCCAAACCCCTCCCCACTGTGACAAAAATGCATAACTCTTTTTTTTTTCTCCAGGATTTATTTTAATTTTAAGAGTGTTTCTGAGGTCTTGGTGTCGAGCAGATTCCGGGCGAATTGCGTGATTGCATTGGCGTATAATCTTCTTTAATTAATGGCACCAGCCAGAAGTTAAGCAGAGAGAAGACTTAGTTTGGTTTTTACGGCACACAAAGGCATAAAATCACAGGCTGGCAACAGGAAATGGCTGTCACTGACTTCATCAGAGAATAATTGTTTTGTCTAAGTGAGTTTTCTGTCAATTTATCGCCATTGAAGCATTAAAACTTAACTGTTTTAAGAGTGATGTTTCCACTGATAGAATATGTAAAAGAAAAAGGCAGACTATTAGTCTGGAATATTGTCTCAAGTCACTGTCTTTGGCTTGGTTGTCATTGATGATTTTCATCGTGTATAGTATGGGTGAAAGATTCCTGCTGCAACGTGTAACAAAACTCACTCACTCATTGATGTTTTCAAAAGTGACCTTGACACCTGTTTGAATATCTAAGAGGAACAGTGACAAATTAAACAACATTTGAACAGTCTGTGCAATATTCATAAATTATGTTAAGATATTGTTTTCTTAATTTTATCAAGTTGTGAAACCTGCTTGAATAAAATGTTTCAAATTCTCAAAATATATATAGTAATGATGGATTCTGTGTATATTAGTTTATTAATCTCAGTTAAGTTCCTATAAAACCACAGATTTTACTTCTCTGGAAAGGAAGCCATATTTATTAAAAAAGCATGACAATTGTGCAATCATTTTGAAGTGTCATTGTTTTTCTCAAACTTGAAGCCAGATTTTAACATTCTATAGACAGAGAGGTGTCACAAACGCATGTTATTCTTTGATGTTTTTGTTCTTAAGTGTACTGTATGACAGAGGTTTGAGTGCACACCCTGTCATCGTCTAAACATGGCAAACACGTTTTCATTCGTTACGTCATCACAAAATATTTGTCACCAGTCATTTTTCTTGTTTCTGTTTTTCGTATTTCAATTTTTTCTTTCTATTCTTTATGAACAATATTTGTCAGCAGACCATATTTTTCTACATACAAATATATACACCATTTACGGTTCTGGAAAAAAATATGCTTCTAATTTAAAAGTTAGTTGTACATGGTTTTTCAATAAAGAATGTACTTTGTTACTCGGAAGGAACTACATTACCTTTTAACCATTCCACTGTTGCAAGCAACCAGAGATGCCATATAAAGCAGTGACTAGGATTACTTTAACAGTTAAAAGGTTAAGCATTCAAGAACAGGAGAAACAACATTGTTGACTGCAATAAAAAGAAAAATCATATTTTATTTAGTCCAGATTAGCAATGACATGTGCCGTTAAAGAAAAACAAGTAGAATGAAAATATTAAAGCTGTGTTTTAGATTTTCTGAGTGATTGCATCATTGAGTTTACAATGCACGAGTAGTTAGTTATATGCCTCTGGTCTATGATACACATGATTCGTCAAAAGGCTCTGACGATAAATGTCTTCCGTCGTTTACAGGATGGCAGATTGAGACTTGAAACGCGTTGTGAACGTTCGCCAATAGTTTTGGCTGCAAGTGCACCAAGGTGTGGATGGATACTTAATTGAGCATTACCTGTTGAAACAAGTTCACCTCATTTCTCCCTTCCTGCTTCCTACCAGGATGAGTGCGCCACAGGAAATATGAATTTTGTGAATACCTCAGGAATTACGCCAAGTTTACGAGCGTATGATCCATGTTGAAAACGACAACGAGAAACTGAAAAGTTTTGACATTGATCCTTGTAGCTGATCAAATTGTCAGTTTATGTTTAGATACGAATTCCGAATGAAAAAAAATAATCCAGTAATGTCTTACATAGCTTTCAATCATAAAATTTTTAATAGTTGTATATTTAAAGGCATACAATGATGGCGTGTTTACACATTTCATGGTCAAGCGTATTTTTACCTGAAAGTATTTACATTTGATTTGTCTACAAAAGTATTTTTGGCAACAAGCTACATTTTCAGCATGTCCCACCGGTTTCTTATTCTTTTTATAGTTTTGTATTATTTTTTGCAAGAAAATATGAATGTATGATATGCGAAAATGTTGTAAAACTTAGTACTGTACCAGGAGAAAAACAATTCTCAATATATTTTATGTGTTTTCATCATTCTGGACATATAAACTATCCATGGGTCATAGCCAATGTTGGTCAAACATGTTATCGCTAATTAAGGCTTCATATTTGTAAGTTGCGATATATTCCAGATTTTTCAAATGCATGTTCCAACCACAGACGCTGATAAATGTTCGTATAATGATGATCTCTTTTAGAGTATTTCCCTTTTCTGTTATTTCCATCTAACATGTGTTTTAAAGGCACACTTGTGAGATGCTGCTTTTTAAAATTATGATATAGGGTACAATTTATGTTTTGAGAAACTAGGGAGGTCCAAATAGTTTCCTTCATTGTTTTGTATATAGTAGGAGAAAAGCCTGTAACAAATATGAATTGTAATAATCTGAAAAATTGAGCTACTGTACAGGTTAGCAAATGTTTTCCACTGGAGATGAGTAATTTGCACTTTAACACATTTGTTAATAGTAGTTTAGTCAACATTTGTATCTCTTCATTTAATATTTACTTTTTGAGACATATGCAATATAGATTTTGTATAGGATAATTCTAGTAGGATCGTCACTTTAATTCTCGCCTCTGGTATACTAATTTCATATACAGTAGTTTGTGGTGCTTTCTTGATGAGTTTTCCAGGGAATACATGTTTTCACCACATTTCTAAACATTGGCTATAATTAGGGATAATATTTTTTCTGAAAATAAGTCGTAATTTTAATGTCATCCCTAAATTTGTATCAATAAATATCATCGTCAATAAATATCACTTTATTTTTTTTAAATGTTGACAGCAGAAAGTCTTCAATTGAAAATTAATTAGTAATACATTTTTAATGTGTGAGTGGAATTAGTGCTATTAGATGTATGTGAATTGTTCACCAATATAGCTACAATATTTTACATGAAAAAGTCTGAAGTTTTCATATGAAACAATGCATAATTAAATGGTTCCAAAATGTTCAAAAAGAGCGATTTAAATTGTGTTAGTAACATACTTTTATATGAATAATATTATGCCAACTAGAAATTCTTTCTATCTGAATCCATATTTTTTGTTTAAATTTTATGCTGTTCAAACACTTTTATGCAGTTTGTAATGGCTAAGATTTTTTTCTTCTGATTTTTTTTTTTTGCGCAGGATAATTTGATATTCTTTAGTCAAGCACGAGATAGTCCTGTGCAAATTAACTTAATCGTGTTGATGTCATCCCCATAAGAATCGAAGGTGCTTCCTATCTATCATTTCCATTTCTTTGTTTTAAAAATCCCCTGAGAGGAAAACCCCCAGAGGACTTTCGTCTCAATTTCTCGCATCAGACGAGATATTCAGTTTCGACATCCCCACAGACAAAACTTAACTTTCATGCAACTTTCATACATTCATGTTGTGATGTAAAGTTACCTTTTTGACGCGATATTGATAGGATGTGCTGTCTGTACCATGGCAGTACAGTTATCATCCTTAGTCTGTCAGTACCAGCCAGTGCTCGCAGGTTTACCACAACATTCAGTGCTACACATGCTGCGGGTTATCGCCTGCCATAAATTGACAAGCCATGACATAAGTGAAATTGAAAGCGGCTCTAAATTTGAATTATAAAAAGAAACAAACAAAAAACTGACAAGCCATAAATGAAAGAATTTTGAAAGGGGCTTTAAGCTACAATAAAAGAAATGTTGTCATGTTGGATTGAAATTACTTTTGTATGTTGTACACTGTTTCATTTTAATAAATAGGTTATATCTTAATACTCATGAAACATTTCATGAAACAAAATTGAGTAAATTTAATGACAAGAAATTACCTTTTTCAAATGTCATTTGCCTGTTTTTGACCACACAAAAATATATAGTGTTGTTTGGGAACTGGCTGTGGTGTAGCTGGTAACTTGATGTGTATTTCATGAAATCTTTTGTTTTCATTCTCTTTATGATTAATGTAGAGTTCTTGTGCTACCCTACAGCAAATTGTCTAATCCCATGCTAAAGGCCATAAAATACACTCCCAATTTTTATGTTAACCTTTCTTTCTAATATTTTACTAAATAGAGGGAACATATCATTTCAAAGCTATCACATGTTTGGTAAAATTCACGAACAGGGAAGTAAAAACATTGATGTATAAAAGAGTACCAGGTGTGGTGCAGTTTTGTGTGTTATAGTCCACAGTAAGGGCTAGCATCAATAGAAGCATTCAGAGTGTGAAGGATATATATTTTTGTGTTGTAATTTCTTTGTAAAAATTGTGATATTTGAGTGTGCAGGTTTTGATAAGCATCATGTCCAGACAATGATCCGTGCAAGAGACAGTCAGGTTTGAAATCCGATCGGAAATAAAAGCAAAAACACAGAGATTGTTTGCTTGTACTGTCTGGTCTTAGTTCGGTATGTATTCATATCCGGAAGGAAGGAAGGAAGGATGTGTCTGATATGTGATAGAAAGAATGAAGGAAAATCAACATAACTGCAGGATTATCTTGTGATTCAAGTTATTTTTGTCTATTTGCATTTAAATTTCTTTTTTGTTTAACATCATATTCATGGCAAAGCATTAGTGTTTATGGTAAGTAGGTTAATCTGTATTGCTTTTATCATCTCAATGCTGGAGGCAACTAGAGATGCCCTCAAGAGCAGTTCTTGTGTCTAATCCAGCAGGGAGAGGGTTAAACTATCTATCAAATAATCTGTGTTCAACAGAGTGAATTGCAATTAATTGTATTTTGAAATCACAATTTGGATGTATTGAACTTAATTTGTATATACCATGTTCTTATCAAGTTATTGTTAATGTGTATATTATGTTATCATATATTCAAAATATAATCTTTGAACATTATAAAGACATCTATGATCTTTAAAGTGACTCATACACCAAAATCAAACTTATAGAGCTGATGATCCTGCACCACATAGTGTGATTGATTCCTTCC
>JAUTBV010101947.1:0-15732 GCA_032361325.1 Lepetodrilus fucensis | reverse complement strand
TCATCTATTGGTAATTAGTAGGTGTTCTTTATTTAAAATATGCCATAATCCAAATCAATCACGAACGCGGAAGCGCTGCAGTGAGGGCTAGGCGATAATAGGTCCTGGGCGATAATAGGCCCGTAACCAGTATCCATGCAGTAGGCAACCGGAAATGTCCCAAAGAGCAATGTCTTTGCCTAATCCAACAGGGATTGGGTTATGGGGAGATTTCGTCACCGGTCACCTTATTTCACTCATTATCTCATAAACATGTATTGCATTGCGGCCAATACGAACATTCACGAGGGTCGTGAATTCGATCTTGGTTATTATTGAATACCATGAGTTGTCCAATGCATCATCTGGTCATCAAAACGTCTCATTCTTTCAAGAATACACACCTACAGACGGATATAGACTCAGGAGATATTGACGGATGATGAATTAGGCCAATTAACCGTTTTCCTGCAGGAGACGCCTTATATGGAATTTATTATGATTAATCAAACATAGAACGTAAGCAGATACCCAGTATTCGTGTATAATGATGATGTGTTCATTCGCGGAGAAAGAAACATATTTGTTCATGTTTCTTTTCTATTTTCTTTCAGGTCTTTCCTTCGCTCGGTCCCTTGATCTAGATGACACGTACTGGGTAGGAGAACTTGACAAAAGGAATTGTAAGTAATCCACCATACATGGCATGTAGACCTTTGACATACAATCAAATATATGTAGAACATGTCCACATAGTTTGATACATGAGAAAACCTCAATCTGACCTACTATAAATTTGATATAAGGAAAAATGTTATATCTATCTGTCTGTCTGTTATAGCAAGCCGATAAATATAATTAACTGTAATATTAATTATTGATGTAATGTCTTTGAAAACCTTTGAAATCAATACCTTAATCTGTTCTGCCATAAGTACACAAAGAGCCAATACTGGTACAGTGCTATTATAGATGCACATATTATTAGTATTTAAATATAGATGCACATATTATTATTAAGTGTGCAGTATGAACGTTTCTAATGAACATTTTATTTCCAATTCAACAATTATGTCATCACAGCAAACACAATAGTGTGACCTACAATGTTCTTCCTGCAACGTCTTCGAACAATGTCAATTGTAAGCATGTTCTAAAACACTCACGTCAAGGAATGACAATTTGCTTAGCAAGGTTCATTTGTGTATCAAGGTCCAAATGTAATATAGCCGTGCCATCGAAATAAGGAAACATTTCCATTTCCAAATTACATCTCGGCTGACCTTTCATTGCAGTGATCTGAATTGTTGGTATGTCTACATACTTAGTGTGTAGCTACCGTAGTCGTTGTATCATAGTGGCAACTCTTATAGTTGTATAGCTATCGTAGTCAGTGCCTCTGTACAATCAGTCTACACACACACGTCATACGGTTTCTATGCTCGCTGTACACTGATTGTCCAGTTACATCCGAGCTGCTGCTTTAAGACTTCAACGTATTGTTTTGGAGCATAGCTGGTTGTAGTCAAGGTCTCAAGTTGACATCGACTAGTCATGATTCAATACTACTATGTATGCAAATGACTACTGTACAATACAACATTGTCATGTAGTAATACTAGTATAGACGATGCTGCTTTAGGTGAAAACCAATTATTGGTAAACAGGTGAACTTGTGCCTAAGGCATAATCTTTATCAAAGATACTTTGTGAAAATTTCAAAAGAATTTATTTCATATTTTTTTTAAAATGGGAGTGTACCTTTTCAAAACAAATAATAATGGGAACGTTTAGAATTAAAATAATAGCAACGAAATATGTTTGACTAGGAATACATAACCCACAACCAGTTATAGTAATTTAATGATTTACTGTGGTGCACATGGTCCCGTGCTCAGGTGAAAGTGAAGCATGTTCGAGCTCGGCTAGTTTGTTGATGGGTGACCTGAGAGAATCTAGGCTTCGTTCCTGCCCCACTCTGAAATACAGGCTGAAAAACCTGTGGTATCAACTTATGCACCCAAGACAGAATGGGTAGCCGGTAGGATTAGATGGACAAATGAATGATAACCTTGTAGCGCCTTGAACGGCAGTTTGAGTTGTATACTTCCCATAACGTTGAGAAAGCAATTGAGTACACACAGATCCGTTGACCGGGGTAATAATGTAGCGCCATGATTTACTTTCGTGCGTGGATTTGGCGCAATATAATGTTTTCATTGTTATTATTACTACCCTAAAGAAATCGACAAAGTATTTGTATTTTACTTTCTAATTTTCAGCATGGTGGAGTAAAAAGTCAATAGATGAGTTTGGCCCTTTATCTAAAGGTATGTTTATAATTGTATGACAAGTTATAGGAAATGTAATCTTGACATTTTAAAATGCACTTACGTTTCATGATTATGGATAACAAGTACATTATTTCTAACAGAAATACTTTCTTGTGATATTCAAAACTTAAGTACATTTAAAATTAATTGAAAATGGCATACAATCTGACAATAGATTAGCTGCAGCATTATTAACGAGAATGTAATTTGTATCCTTTGAAATATTAGTTTCATATTAAATTTGACACTCTTGTGGTAAATACTTTGTTTTATCCAATTGGAGTGTTCAAATAGGAAATGATGCAGTTAATTATAGAAATAGGAATATATATATCCTCTATATATTTTTATGTTGGTGATATACATTCATAGTTGCACTATGTAAATGGGTATTATAATAAAAATGATATAAATATTAATGAAAATAGTCATAAATGTTAATGATAATAATCATAATAATGATAAATATTATGATACTAATACATTATTTGTGGCTTATCTCCAGCAGCAGCCAGTGCCATATCTCAGCAATCAGGAGAGGACCAGTCACAGGAACTGTATAGTAAGTATAGCCATACACAGTGTTATATTCTTATCATATAGTACTATAGCAACTCCCCCAGGGAAGGGTAGAGCTCCGACCTACGCTTGGCTCCGTTTCTAACCATCCAGTAATTATAAGGCCATACATTTCTCCGACTGGCAAATCGGCGCATCCTTTTCTCAATTAAAATCGCACAGTGAACCACATTCTTTGAATAATTATTATAAAATGTTATAATTATTTTATAATAATTATTTAAAGTCCTGTGAGTAATATATTACCAACAATATTCATTTGCATGATATGTGGAATATTTCAAATACAACCCCATTCATAATGGTATTCCTGTATGAATCAATTATGAATAAGTACGTCAAAGGTTCACAGTCATAACCTAAGAAACATTCGCAGAAAGGGTACGAGAAATATGTTCATAGGTATTCTGATATAGTTCAGATACTGTGTTGTAATACCGATGTGAATATTATTAGATCTGCTATGAAATGCTACGTCTGAGTTTAATTGGTAATGGGACAAATAAAGACGACGAGACAGTTAAAACATGTGATAAGTGCATTCTCTGTCATTAGAAATGTCCATTAATACACTCCGGCCTGATGCTCCGAGCCATCACGTGACACTCTCGTCTCGCGATAGTCTCGTTGTATGCGCGATTTGGCGATGACAATAAGTCGAGACTCATAGGACACAGTATCATCCTAGTTAATGACTATTGCCTTAGATGGACATTAGCCTAATATAGTTCTGTTCCGAATTCAACCCTGTTAAATGTGCCTTCTGACATTAAGGTTATTGCACTCGGAAACGTTTCACAAATTATTGTAGATAAATCAAATTATGTTGAATCCATCAATATTGAAAACATTAATTTGCACACAAGTTAAATGTACTTTTCGTGATGGTGGTGCCAAGCATGTCAAGCGTAGACATTCTGTCAAAAATACTTGAAATACCTTATCAAAGATTAATCTGTTGAAGGTGAACTTGTTTTGCAAAATAGTCCACTGTCATCTGCACCTTGGTTCGCTTCGTTGTCATCATCCAACAAGCATACGGCGGAAGACACATCAGAGATGCGTGTGGTCCATTAAATGAGGGCTTATAATAAGAAAACTAATAAAGCTAAATCCACTGACATCTCTATGTGATGTTCGTCCATGTCATGCCGTTCCTACGAACGGTGTTACCAAGCGTGTGGCCCCCACCAGATTTATGACCGTCTTAGGAATACAGGCACTATAGTAGCCGACGGCTTCCACTGTATTCCATGTCCTTTGGGAGTTATTTACCTTTCAAACCTAGAATCCAAAGTACCATTCATCTCGGGTATAATCTCCACGTGTTAGTATTACCTCAAGACCGGAACATGTATAATGTATGTCGTTGTCGTATTTGTACATGGCGATACATTTTTTTTATTAAATCCCCAAGTATTTGGGTCGAATATAACCGTTTAGCATTACCTTTCACTTTCGTTACCTATATTTTCGTTACCATTATTTTCGTAACCTTTATATTCGTAACCTTTATTTCGCGATCAATGGGCTGCCTATCGCTAGTTCTACCTGCTGAATAATTTAGTGATTAACCGAAAATACGACCACCCTTTCTTTTATCTCACGGGGATTAATTACGGCAGGTATTATTGCACCGGTCGATCTCGTCAGAATACGTTCAGACCCTACTGGAGCAAACTGGGTTAGGTCTAGTCCCGTCTAATCGGGAAGTTCCGGGTTTTAAATGTACGTCATGCCAAGAAGAATCTCAGTATATTCGTACTTGTATGTAGGCTATAGTTTTAACCTACAGCTGGAATATTATCACGGTTGAACGGTTGAACGGCTAAATCGACATCATTTACCACAGTAACGTATTTGAAGCGCAATTAGCAATCAAACCAGTCGTAGACGTCTAAATAACAGGGAGAGAACAACATTGCAATTGATCCAGCTGACTCCAAGAGATGGGTCTAATTAGCTATAATTAACATTGAAAGAAATTAATTTAAACTTAGTAATTGTAAACAATGTTGGATCAATGTGGATTTCTACTTTAATTATTAAAGCAAGTCAGAAGTATGAGTAAGCTATTCTGCAGGAAATTACTGACGTGTGTATATTTAGAATCCTTATTTTGTCTTCCGTATTGACATCTATTTGGAAAGGGAAAAATGTGCGTGAGGTTCTTTTCCTGTTTGTTTTTTTCTTGACTTTTATTCCGTTCTATTTAGTAGCATTTGTATTCATGAATCCTTTACCTAGCATAGCTCCATTGCTGAAAATAAGACAGAATTCAATGTGCATACTGTGCAAAGATTCCACTTAAACACATATAAGTAAATTTATAAAACATGTAGTTTGTAGAAACGTATTCCACTGTCAAATGGTGGTGCTGGGTATATCGTTTCTCGAAGCTCTCATATTTACTACCAGACCAAGGACTCGTGGCGATCTCTAATACATGTGGATCGTGCACGAGCGCTATGATTTCATAGGAGATATAAGAGCTTCAAGAAACGATATCATGGTTTCGGCCAAAGCATACAGCGACATGTTGTATTGTCGCAAGAAAGGTCCCCTTTAAAACAATTTCCAACTAGAGTACACCTAACAATATACGATGGCAAAGAGTGTAGCCTACAACACATTCGAAAGACTCCTATAGAGTCATACTCTAAACGTCATTTGACTCTGAGTTGATTTAATTGAGCCTTGAGTCTGTGTGTGCCTAATTTACTAGTCAGTTGCTACAACACACGAGTTCAATCACCTTCACTCAATGTCCAGTGCCTCTGTCTTAATATAATATGGACATCGTTTCAATTTGGTCTTTATGGGCTGAAACTGATTACTTATCCTGGCACCGGAAATGCATTTAGCAAATAGCGATAACTGTATGTCGTAAACTGGGTCGGTTTCCGGTCGTATCATGTCGTCTGCCGTGTGTTGACTACTATCCACTGTTAATAAAATGACATCTCAAAAGTGTCATTACCCGCTAATTTGTTTACCACCTTCATTCCTTGCGACATTGGGGTAGACGGTTAAGATCGGTCATCACGGATCAACTTGTGCCCGGAACTTTTAGATGGAGGACATTTTACGCGTGTCATCGTTCGTAATATTCCGGATATAGCGGGCAAAATTGTTGTACGGTGTGACGTTATGGGGATCGTACACGAATACTATAGAAGATCGGTTTTCACCGACCAACTAATTAAACAATGAACTTTTAGATGGAGGACATTTTATGCGCGTCGCTGGTCACGCGATTAATATCCCGGATATATAGAGGGCGTAGTTTTGTAAATGTCAATGGGTCATAGTGATCGTACACGAATACGAAACAAATTACGGCATTGTAATAATAGCATTCTTGATTAAGAATTGTTTTAAGCTACGAATGGTTTCTATTCTTGAATCTGGATGCCGTGGGCCGGTGCAATAAATAGGCATCCTGTGTAGCTATTTTAGGGTAGGCCTACCCTAGTATTGTTAAAATAGAGTTCCTGTGTGTCTATTTGGGGCATAGGCCTACTATTGTTTCTTTGTAGGGCGCGATTGCAAATTATTCATCAAATTAATTTACTTCTTGCAGCTATTATTTAATACAGATTTATTTAAAATGTTTCACATCACAATTTGGTGTGCAAGTCGGAGGCAAACTATTCCCATTCTATTATATCTTCTCAATGGATGCCCATGTGATGTAAACATGATTTATATTCTGGGACCGTAAACATGATTAGTGTTATTCTGGGACCATTCATTACACATGTACATGTCCTATATAGCCGAATGCGCATCACCTTTATAAATACATAGGTATGTCTATACGCATAGAGATGAGAATTTGCGTTATTTTGAATTTGAGTTATTTTGTGTTGTGGACGCACTTGGCTAAACACGGAGATCATTACGTGACATTAACATCCCTTCAGATCTGAATTCCTTTTTTTAGGATAATATTTTCAACACTGAAACTGATCGCTCCTAGTGAGAATGTACTACTTATAATAATAAGTAACCCTCTCCTCGCTGGAGTAGGCATCTCCGGTTGCCTTCAGCATGGAGAGAGTTAATAATAATCATAATAATTTATTGAAACACTCTCGTTTTCCAGGTTGTTATGTAGAGACTTGTGTACCCGACTTCATCTTGTGCGCGAAGAGGTCAAGGACACAGCGTGGATTCAGCATGTGTAAAATGGATCACCGGATGTGCGCAATGGAGTGCTGGAGCAAAACTAGCAAGGGCGCCGAAGCGTAAACGCTTCCGGGAAATTCCGGGACAATTCCGGAAGCCCATGGAACGGTCTGCCTTACCACGAGACTGAGATTGTAATACTGCTCATTACATTTGCTATTACTGTTACGTTCGTTGTCTGTATGGTTATGGACACTATATAGACGAGACTATTTACTATAGTCGCTTGTTCTCTTCAGTTCAAAGCGTTTCAGAACCTTCTATGTTGCCCGTCAGATGAAGCACTGAAAATCCAAATCCGTCTTGCTCTTTATTAGCTTTGTAGTAGAAGCTCATCTCTTACTTTCTTATAGAATATCCTTAACGGTGATCTATTATTAATAGACCCATCCGGCGCAGCTCTTTCTTGTTTATGGACCTATCCGGCGCAGCTCTTTCTTGTTTATGGACATACGTGTTGATATCGCTGCTAGACGTGTGTAGATTTTATGTTCTTGTTTCCCTTTACGTTTGTAAATCCAACAGGTTGACGTCATCGTACTTCGTATAATCTGGAGCTGTTTCGTGTACATGTTACAAATGCTATTTTATTCAGAAGATTCTTAATTTCAGCATGTAAGTTAAGAATGAATTTTCATGCAGGCTGCCAGTTTATCTCACAGAGGAATCTATTTTGAATACATCACGTCGGCATCTCGAGAGCTCAGTAAATCAAGAACAAAATTAGATTGTCAGTTGACAGCGGCAGAAAATCGCAACGTGTGAAATCCGGAAATGGTGTATGCGCGCGTTCTTTAAAATGATTAGCAGGTATAAACAGGTCTACGTTCACATTTGCTTCTTTAAACGTTTGGAGGCCCTTTTCGAAGGCGTGTGTAAGGAT
Source organism: Lepetodrilus fucensis (assembly GCA_032361325.1). Lineage (NCBI taxonomy): Eukaryota > Metazoa > Mollusca > Gastropoda > Lepetellida > Lepetodrilidae > Lepetodrilus > Lepetodrilus fucensis. Next base: position 7,767 of record JAUTBV010101947.1, on the reverse strand, counting down.
ATAGGTTAAATTGGGGCTATGAATTCAGAGTTAAGACGAGAGTTTGCGAGATTTTGATAACACGCGCGTGTACACCACTTCCCGCTTCCATTCTTTTGCGCTTTTCGGTCAGCCGTTCGGACCCCTTAACTGCACGATAGCAAGCGCAATATTTACTGCGGCAGCCCGCATAATGTAATATGTTCCACACAAATAACTACGATTCGTTTGGCTCGATGCCTGGAAGTGTCTGTTGACAAACGTAACCAAGCATGAGAAGCCAAAGTAGGCAAGCCGAGGCCACGAATTTGGAAAAATACGTCAAAAATTACGTTGTGGCACTGAAGAGCTTATCTCCTTATATGGCAGTGTACTGTTGGCGCAGATAGCTGGGAGACCGTCAAGTTCGTCTCTGGGGGCCCGAGCGAGGTAATGTGCCAGGATTTTGGGGGTGGGGGACCAGGGGAAGGGTCCAGTGGGTAGATGGAGTGATAAAATGACCTGTGGCTACCACAGCTGAGGTTGTCCTGTGTCCGGCAAACTTCAATAAAGACGATTCGTCTTCAAAATAGACCTTTGGTTGTATTTCATCTGATGTCATCGAGATCGAAGACCAGAGGGACGTTATAACGCCTACAAACACTCCACCCTAGGTGTACTCAGCCGGTACACTACGATATGACGTCTAATATCATAGTCCTTGTCAAACACGTTTCATAGCATTTTTTCGATTTTTAAAGATTTTTGACATTTTTTTAAAACATGTATTTTTCTCCGGGCAATTTTTCAGAAAATGTCAAAAATCATTAAAAATCTAAAAGAAATTGCTATGAAATGTCTTTAACAAGGACTACTAACATACTCTACGATGTGAGACATGATGTCATAACGCCACATTTAGTTCAACTGTACTCCACTTTTTGAGATATGACTTCAAGTAGATCGAGATTACGTCATTTCCTGCTATAGTAAAAGCATGGCGTACGTTCTGATTTACACCCTGACTATGTGGTGTGAGACTACATGCCTAAAAACAGATCTAGTCTGGTTCCTAAGAGACATTGATAATTAGTATTGTTTGTTTTAGAATACAACGAACATTACAGGAACACTAAAATCACATGAAACCGAAGCACATAAACTGCAATTTAATGTAGCAATAGGTCTTTTAAAACTATCAGCTTACACTCCTGAAATATTTGGTATTTCGTGGCATTATAATAGCAGCAATTGGCCTTAATTTTCTTGATAACAATGCCAAGATCGTTAAAATGAAATATTGAAAATATTTAAAGATGAATTTCAAACATAATGTCTTTTAACCACAAATGTTTGTGTCAGTTCCAAACACATTTTCTTACTGGCTTTGCGCAAATTCCTTTGCATATACGGCAATAAAATATATTTTAAATCATTTCTTATACTGATTAACCATAATGTACACGCACACTTGATCTATCAGAATGACATTTAACCCTCTCTCTGCTGGATTAGACACAGGCACTGCTCTTTAGGGCATATATCCTGTTGCCTCCTGCATGGGGAGAGTTAACTACCGTCTTCCAGAACTTTCAAAACGTGTGAATAAATAAGTTACTTAGATGTAGCTAACATCATTGCAAACGCAGATTGTAAAACAAAAATAAGTGAAAATCGTAATTCTTTATAATGTCGCTAGAACTAGGAAATAGTGCAACCAAAAATGTTTCCTATGACAAAAATCCCTCTTAAATTTTATTATTGCGATATCACTGTGAACAGTATGCGATTTCGCAAGACACAGGTGGCCTTATGATCGATTCCAACCACTGGCATGGCTTAGCACAGACTACACACATTTAATTCCTCTCAAATGCTCCCAGTTGAACCAGTGTCAAAACACATGAAGACAAACTGGAGAGGCTACTTCAATGGCTTACTTTCGTGTCATCAGATTGTGAAAAACCAAAACGTGATCAACCGAACCAGGCTTATCCGCTTTTTAAATAATCAAAACCCGAGTAGGAACGCAAACACTCGGACAATTATACCGAATTTACACAGGAACTAACTGGATTATGTCCGAATTAAAGAAGTATGTATTACAAGTAAATCGTGTCGGTTCGTAAAGCGAATGTGAAAGCAATATTTTATCTGCTGCTTGAACATTGCGGCCATGTACAACATGTCAACACGACTAAGGAGTCGAGGCATATATTTATTGACGTACACTTATGGCGCAAAAAAATAATGATTCATATGACATTTTCTACCACGCACATGATCAAGCCCACTCTTGCACTCAGACGAGAAGGGTGCATATGAATCCCACGTGACATCCATCCACCCACTCACAACAGACTTTAATACTGTCAGTTTAGTTTGTGTCTGACACTCTTCAAAACGGGATTGATCTAAGTACGAGTTTCATAATGGCAACAGGTGTTGGACATGGATATGGTTTCACATAAGATGGAGAGGTCTCCGAGGTTTCGTAATCGCTGCATTGGAAACATCAGAAGAACAAGCGTGGGATAGCAGACTGTTACACGGACAGATAGGGGGCCACCATAGTACATGTAGCCTACATGTCTGTCTCCTATGCAAAGAACACTAGAGTGACCATGATTGAAGATGTGATAGGTGCATATAGATCTCTACATAGCGGATACTTAATATTGTTTTGTTTTTTAATGAAATTTGGGTTTAGAGTAGCTTTCTAGATTCTTTCACTAATATCACGACTTGTCCGTAGCTCGAAATATGTTGCAGTAAACCTGCGAGCACCGGTTGGTACTGACAGACGAAGGATGATATATAGTATATACATGCAGTATATAGGTTATAGCGGCAATAAGGAAAATCCGGTAATAACGTTAATGCCTATAGGTAATAAGGTTATCCACAGATGGATTGATTGGTATGTGTATATATGCATTTCCACTCTGGCGCATCAAAAACGTAACTTATGCGAACATTGATGCCGGGGCAAGATTTGAACTCCGAACTCCGAACACTGCGCTACCACCCGTCCCTAACAATACTGAATTAACTGAACATGTGCTAGGTGCATAAAGTATACGTTTATTCATACTCGATACTTGAATTCATATTGCAGAAAAATAAGAGACAAACGTGCTTCCAAGATTACGAAACCTGTTTAGACTTTAGTACGATTTAAATCCTCAACACAAAGTGTTATTCACAAATCCCCATATAGCATGAAATAGAATACCTCCAAGGTCCGTGGAAACGTATTTGAATTGTGAATGATATTGCTTCTTGTGCATCGTAACCCGATCACTAGCTATGAGTCGAAATTATGGATAATGTATTAAGATATCTCTGGGGAAAACCGCTGATTATTGTCGCGCTATGATAACCATGCATGTCACGTCGGGCCATCTAGTTCGCACATCACGTGAACATATGGCCTTCTACATCCGGAATATGAACAAGCGCCTAACTATTCGAGTATCGTCTGAGGAAAACCGCTGGTATGCATGGAAAAGACCCAATTAAATATATTTTATATGATCAAATAATAGTATGTCCAGCTATGTTTTTGCATGCGTATACAATATGATGGTGGTGATAAGAAGATGAGGTGAGGAGGGAGCAGAAGGAGAACATGAAGATAAGGTGATGATGATGATGATGATGATGATGTTGATGACGATGACGATGACGATGACGACAATGACGATGATGAAGATGATGATGATGATGATGATGATGATGACGACGATGACGACGACGACGACGATATTGGTGATAAGAAGATGATAAGGGGAATAATACTAATAATAAAAAGAAGAAGTAGAAGTAGACGAAGAAGAGATATTTACAATGTGCCAGATCCACTCACTAAGATATGTTCAAAGCGCTACACATTATTATTCTCTCCACTGGTCTTCAACACCCAGAGGACATAAGGAACGTCATGGATGTCATGGATGTCATGGATGTCTGATAACAGAATACCATTTATCATAGACAGTTCCCAATAATAATGTAGACGATATTGCTGGTATCACCTCCTTAACTTTCTATAAGAAATGATGATTCCAAATAAGCAATAGAGCCAGCAATCAGTTTGAGATTCAAACTGTATGTTATTTACATATCACATGTCCTTTAAATCTAAAATACGGCGACACAGAATAGCAATTTGTACTATTACTTCTTTTTATCCAAATGACTTTATCACGAAAACAGGATTATATTGAGCGATATCGTGTGTTCTAAATGTTAGCGTGATCTGGATTGCAGAGCGGTTAAACAAATCAAAATTGTTATCTGGTATAATATTTTTAATCTGTTGGAATGGCGAGGACGGGCTGTTCGTTATTTATACCACGTGGGTAGCTTTTAGATTTTAGGGAATTTTACCAGAGCAAATAATTATTATTGACTGCCGATCGGTGCCGAGTGCGTTTATAGATTTGGCATTACCACTGATAGAGTAGTGTATCGGTTATCCAACAGCAAACTTTTAAAAAGAAGTACCGTTACATTCAAATACAAATATTACATTTACTTTTAAGAGAACAATTAGTTGGTTGAAAATTGGAATGTAACGCCGCTTTCCAAAGCACGACGTTCATGTTTTGTACGCATATCTCCTGCTAGCTCACTGGAATATCCTACCGCAGTTAGAATATGGATATCCCACTCAGACATTATTAACTCTCTCCATGCTGAAGGCAGTCGGAGATGCTCCAAGCCGACCATTCCTTGCTTTACCCATGGACTGTTGCGCGTCAAGCAGGGGAATAACACTACCGTCTTTTAACACATAGGTTAGAACCGCAATCCTACCGACCTCTGGGCTGACGCTCTAGCCATTGTACCACGGAGACGGTTAAACATGGAATTCGATCGAAATAAAAAGATAGAGAGAAACTGTTTGTAGACGTTTGGTAGAGACACATCGCCTTGGAAACATGATCGTGATCACGTCTACTTAACCTAAGAAACTGATACTTGTGAACTTCTAATTACACTTAACTCAAGTTTGCAGTAATTAAATGTCAGTCTATACAGCATCAACTGAAGACGGTGATAATTGAATGTCTACGGTCTGGAGATGCCATTCTAAATCAAGGGTGCGAGGACCGCGATAAACGTCTATTATATATACCTCTAAAAACTTAACTCAATAGCGGCACATATTCTTGTTATCATTATAACAAGACTAAAATGTTTCAGTACCTGAAGAAATGTGCAAATACCATGATTCCGAGTTACAATCTGGCACCAAATATGGCAGCGTCCTCTGAGTTGTCATTATCAGGTCCTAGCATTAATACTAGTGGGGTTTGAGGGTCATGTTTGGTGTTATTGGAATGGTCACAGTGTTTGGATAAAATTCGTTAGAAACAATTAAGGAGTTAACTATTACAACAGTATATTTTCGACAACCTGATCGTTATCGTGCTGTCGAAATGTATTATCCGCGATCGTTTCAAGAAAGTAACTTAGGTCTAGGGCTACGTCACTTCCTGTTATAGTAACAGAATGGTGTATATCATAATTAAGGCCATTACTATGATGATTTTTGTTAATAAATTTAAAGTATTAAATTTGCAAAATTAAAACATATAACATGTTTTTAAATAATTCCATACGTTAGCCTACACGTAGTAAAGAGTAGTAAACTGTTTTCGTACCTAGGAAACTAGACCGCAATAGTAGGTTTTCAAGTAAATTAGTACTCATATTTAATCGTTCACTATCATTTTATACCGCTATTATCCCCAGGCAGAACCGCAGAAACAATTGAGAAGCAATATATTGTTTCAGCGATATTTATTACGTTTGATTAGATTTGTTTAATTCAAACGTTTTATTTAGTTTTTAAGAGAACATATAATGTAGACTACATGAAAAATGTACACGATAAGCAAATATTATATTGATGCCTTAAAAATAGAAATCACACAAATAATATTACTAAATACATCTGAACGGATATTTATAGTTTTAGGCCCAAAGGTCGTACTTTAGTCAGGGCGTGAATCAGAAGGTACACTATTTTACTGTAACAGGAAATGACGTAGACGTCAATTTACGCCCGGACTATCAGTAAGACCCTTTCGTGAAAACCAATGCCAGATGAACATGGCTGTGCCAATTACACTGGTCGTAGATAGATGATATAGGTCTCGTTAGGCAGACTGTCGATAACGAGGCGATTCACGACGTTGCTGAGTTGGTCGTGGTCATCGTCCTCAGGCAAAGATGCTTGCAAAACTCTGAAAAGAAAATTCTATCGGTCATAGCCTATTATGTCCAAGAAAGCTATATAGTCCGTGTAGTGGGGGAGATGGCCATGATAGTCAGAAAGTAATGAACCATCTACATGTATATTATAACTCTATTTTTTTTTCAAATAGCGCAGCAATTTTGCCAAGAAAAGACGTAACCCTTGTATTTTTAAAGATGTTTCTTGGACATTTTCGTTTGATTTTTTATTATAATTGATTTTTATTTAACCATTTTCCTGATAGATTAGGCATAGGCACTGCTTTTTATGGTATGTCAGGTTGCCGGGTTGTCTCCGGTAGGCATGCATGCCACGATACATATATGTCAATGACTCCAGACAAGATGATACGTATACATGTATATAATTATGAGTATTCTATAATGTATTTGTTACAACGTGGCAGTCGCTCATGAATACACTATGACAAATGGTTTATCGATAGTTTTATTTCAGACAATGGACAATATTTGTTGAGGTAAAAGTTGTAAAACATACACTTTAAAAGCTAGAATAGACTCTGTGTATTTACATACATTTTGAACTATCCGGCTCCGAGATAATGCAACTTTATTGAGTACGAATTCATGCTCAATTCTAAGTTGTGTTCACAAATACCCACATTCAAATTTAGCTTGATCATGAAATCGCAATGTTTCGTGATCACGGGGCCCGGATATCCCATTTATAGACCTAGGCATAAATTGAGTGTGTGGAGATTTCAAAATAGGTCTATGCTTTGCTAGTGTAACGTCCCTATCATTTATATTCATTACAAAAAAATCACCGAGAACAGCATATTTTCATGCGCAAACCTACTCGTGCTAAAATCAAATGATAATAATCTAGATATTAAATATTAAACTCGATTTACAGTTATTGTATGTTGTAGCCTATGTGATACTAGTAGACAACATATCCGAAGTGTGGCCTTATCTCATTTCACAATCCAATTTGAAAAATTACCCGTCTATAAGAGCATACTGACCATGTAGACCTTGTTAGAATATGAAGATGTCTCAGTCAAAGGCGTTCAATATCGTTGTCACTTGCTTGTGATAAGCTGCGCCTAATAATCTATGTGTAGACAGCACCTATTTAACTAGTAGTAGGAGCACTTGCCCACCTAAAGAAATGTGTAACCTGTCGACTTTCGATACCTCGTCAAACCTAATCGAAATAGATCGACATGATTGTAATTAATTCAAGAAAGTCGTTTAGCAATGATTATTTGCATTAAGTAACAATGTTAACTAGTCTGGGTTGCCTCTGTATTTGAATACCGTTACGTGTAGGCTACACCCTGTTTATAAAGTTGAGATTCAGTTCTGTGTAACAGTGTTATCTATAAGAAAGTTTTCACAAGATTGCTCATTGTGTAAAAAACATGCATATGATTATGATAAGCATATATTGCTGCATTGTGAATCACTGTTAGTTAAACGAAATACCTTATTCAGTTTCTTAAAGGCATAATATCACAGATAGTTATGGTTGTTTTGGACTAGTTCTTAGCTATAACTGCAAAGTATATTCACTTG
>JAUTBV010101936.1:0-15733 GCA_032361325.1 Lepetodrilus fucensis | reverse complement strand
TATAGATGTTCAATACGGTAGGCATTTGAATGAATCGCTCGTAAAATCCCTTACATATTAAGTATATTCATATTATACTTTGTATACAACGTTTATTTGTATATTTTTGTCGTGATATATGATAGTTAAGACACGGCCCTCGGGCGTTACTGGCATGTAATGCACTTCGTTTCAGGAATTACCCCTCGGGCTACTTCCTTCAACGTCGTGCATTACATACCGTAACGCCCTCGGGGCGTGTGTTAATCATCACTTAATATCCGTCAAATAATTTACGGATATTAATGAGACTAATAACAATGGGTTTGAGGATATACCAACCGGTGCTTGCAGGTTTACTGCAACATTCAGCGCTACGGATGTTGCAGGTTTCCTCATACTTTAAACTGACCCGTGATGGAAGTGAAAGAATATTGGAAGCGGCTCTAAACCTCAATTCAAAAGAAGAAGACAAATCTATAACGCATTCTATATTTACATACATCAACATGAACCACATGTGCGAATAGTAGCCTGTAATATCACCACCAATGTCTGCATGTATTTCGATATTCAGTCCAAGATATACAATTAAATATAGGATGTTCACTGTACTCGGTATATATAACTAAAATGCCTAGTTATGGCGAATGGCAGTACTGCTATCATTGATGCATTTCATGTGGGACATTCTGAACCAAATGAGGGGAGATGACACATTCTGACACCTGCGTTTTCTATTCAAATATACGCGGAGTGGAGCGGTGGGAGTGTGAAACGCCATAAATAGCAGGATTCGAACTCGGGACCTCCGGGATTCCTGCAATAGGCCACGCCGTACGAGACACGTCTCTTCGCCACCTGAATAAAACAATCTTGGTTCCTCATTACATCTAACGATACCACAAATGGGCGTGCTTCGACCAGATGACCTATCATGGGTACTGCTAATATTAACCCAATCAGATTTCGATCGGAACTTGTTCGCACTTTGATTGGTATATCGTATTTGATTTGCTATGTACGTATTCTTTCCAGAATTCACGAAAGGTTAACTGGACAGTGGCGGAAATGGATAAAGATATTAACGTAATTAGATTGTCTTTCTCCGTAGCTCAATATGTTATAGATCATATCATGAAGTTGGGCCTTTTTTTTATGTCATCATGACTCGTCTCTGATATACCAATGGGATGTTTTCCAGAATATTTTAGCCCCGATGTTAGTCTAAACATCAGCACATCATGAGTGGCGTCGGTGTCTATCTGCACTATAAATGTCCGTCAGACGGCACTAAGTAGACACACGTATTGCATCTGAAGTTTTTTCTCTCTCATTCCACTGACTTTGTAACATTAACACAGGAGAAGAAGAATAGCCGTGAATTCAGGCATACCATTCCATAGGTTGTAACTAATATAATGTAGGGTGCATCTTAAAACGCGCCAGTCCTTGAGAAGCGGAGATACCGACCCCTTCCCAATCTCAGGTGCACCTGAAAGACGAGGAGATGACAAGAGAGATAATTGGTTAATGGAACCTGAAGTAGAACTGAGCTATTCTGATTTCAAGTGTTGTATTCGTCTATAGGAACAGGTGATAGACGTCGTCTCTATTGCATTGTTGGCAACGAGCGCCGGGAGTCAATGCAATAGGGAAAACTCAGGAGATATAACGAAACCACATCCTCGAGTTGATCTGATATCGTTATTATAGACAGTATCTATAGAGCAACGGAAATTGGTAAATAACGTTCGGACATGGAAATGGGAACTAAGGGACCTCTAGTGATGTTTGTATGGCTTTCGGTAATAGATAATCCAGAACGAATGTCGTAAAAAGATCATTTCGCGTTCTACCTGCCTGCAGGTAATTTGCATCATAGATGGTGGTCGGGCAGTTCCGCGCGGGCGTATGATGGCTTATTGTTCGTCGTCTATTTGGTATGGGAATCCGAACACATACATGTACATGCAATATAAGCTCGTAATTAGCCTTGAGGAAACCATTAGAAAACCCTTGACATTCCGTGGACGATAAAACCCCGTTGTGGAGGGGTTGTTTACATGCTATAGGCTTTGCTGGTAAATATGTATCAAATAATTGTGTTGGCGGATTGATGTGTAACGGTCAAAGCGCTAGGTTGGTTTCTGTGCACCGTCACAACCATTGACTACCACAAGAACTATATGCGGTATTCTTATTGAATGTTATTTCATAGTGAGTGACCTTCGACATCCAACTTAACGTGCATGTTGTCTATGCACAGGTAGTGTAATAGCATTGGCTAATATATGACAGCATATGGCAGTTATGGTTTCCTACATAATTAGACCAATTTCGACGGGAAATAATTCTTGGAAAATCACCACCAACCCAACCGGAAGTGAGTTCACCGGAAACTAACGCTTCTCGCCTGTACCTATGCCTCCATGAGAGTAATGATTACTGAACTAAAATGTTCCACTTTCCTTATGGAACCAACCACTATGGTGTTTACCTATTATGGCCTTAGTAGCTTACATCTAGTCTTATGTAAATCGACATATATTTTGGCATGCCTCCTTACATGTTCTAACAGACGCTTTTTACGATACATTAACACAATTAATATTACTAGATCATTGCAACTTGCATGTATTTGTTTGCCCATCCACTTATATATAGGCTAGTTATACACTAAATTAATCTTCGCATAACAGAGGGAAGTATGGATGGGTATGCCTATATGTAATTACATATTTAGAAAGGACGTCTGCCAGCATCCTCTACTTGACATCCGTCAAATATTGACGGATGATATGACGGATGATGAGTAGTCACAATGGCTGGTGGTCCGGGGAGGTCCTGCCAGCTGCCGTTGTAGTTACGTTGGTAAGGAGAAAGGTTTTTAGTTTCGATTAAAATCTGGCAAGGATTCAGAAAATGTAAAGTCGGAATGAAGGTTGTTGCACTCTTTTGCAGCTGTATACTTTAGCACTGATTATGATGCGAATTGTTATTGCATTTTCTATTATTATATAATAGGCTACTACACACACACAAATGTATCTACTTTCAGGCACCAAACAACCGACTGAAAGAAGACCCTGTCACGTGGGCTGATGGTTTTCTGCTGGTGTATTCAGTCACGGATCCAGAGAGTTTCAAATTTGTCACCGAACTGGTAGACCGCCTTCGACTGGCCAGGGAAGACGAAAGGTTACCGATCGTCATCGCTGGCAACAAATGTGATCTCATCCACATGCGCAGACTCTCTGGCCACGAATGTTCCAACTTCGCACAAGAACACAACTGCCATCATCGCGAGACTTCGGCAAGCGAGGACTGCGGAAGTGTTGAGGATGTGTTCGGTGCGCTGTGTCGCCAGGTGAAAACAGTCCACAAGAAGAGAGAGAAGCTGACGTGGATAATGCAGAGGCCGGCGGTTGCTGCCAAGTTGCAAATCAGACAGTCTCTCAGGAACTTGGCGGAAAGAAAATGGCGCTCAAGGACGTCTACGCTGTGATCGCCATATTGTCTTGCGAAAATGTTGTGAGACTTGCAGAAGCTGCAAAGACAGAGAGCATCTGCCTATAAGAAGACTCGAACTCCACGCTCCGCGTTACTCGTCCGGGCAATATTAGGCGCATCTACAGACACGTTAAGACCTGTCAAGAAACATATTGAGTGGAGATAGATGGTCTCTAGCTTCAACCACAGGTGCCCTATCCATGGGACAAAGACAGGGAACAGTAGAACATAATCAGAAAACATTAAACACAAAGGGATGCATGGTGGACGTTATGGAAGATGAACTTTCCAGGGTTGGGAGGTCAGGGCTAGGGTTGGGAGGTCGGAGATGGGTAATCAATCAATTAACCAACCTGCCTCGCATTTAGTGGGAAAAGAACCTTAAATTAGAAACGGTGTTGGGGTTATAATACAATAGACGTGGAAGTTATACTAGAGACGGAAGTAGGAAACTTGTGGTGGGGCCTACTCATCAAGACAACCAGATGGTCTCAACATCACGACTTCAGGACTATTCGTCTTGTCGTAGGCTCCTCACGTTACTTTGACTTATGTCATCGACTTTCCACACACCGCGTGTTAATTCCATTAGTATGAGAATTAATCCAAAGCCAGGCGGACCTATTGCCAGCAGACGGTATTTATGGAGAAAGGGACATTTATCACTGTGACGACTACTTCCTCGGAGATCTATAAATCATTCATTCCGGTCGAACATAACCGTTAATGGGGGACTGTTATTTCTGGTCAGTTTAGAAATTGGCTGACAGTGTGTTGAAATATGATTTTTGGGCAGATGGAGTAATTCTGTTGCAAAACGGACTAGTCCACTATCAATCTTGCATTTATTCTTCGCTATATTACGGTTGATCGACTAGCCGAATGAATCACGGAATCAGATGAATCGATTCCGTAATGAAATAACCAATCAAATTCGTCTCGCAGGCAAAGAAAATATTCTTGGAGATAACGTCACGTGCGTATAATATAATTATTAGCCAATCGGCGATGACATATTACTAAGGATCCGTCCAGGAAGTACGTAGTGTAGTAGGCCTGCCTACTATCAGATCAGTGTTCTTCCTGTGTAGGAAAACCTATATGGACAATTCGGTTATTAGGTAATCGATAACTACGCCATAATACGTGTCGTTTATAACGCGTACCCGTCCCTAATCAACGTCATGTAGTCAGCAGATTATATGGCAGGACCATAATAATCATACTCCATATCAAGTGTCGTGTATGGTTTGCATTTCAAGGAAACAAATACAAATAATTTACTCGTGTTCGTGTTCGTTTGACGTTCATGGATGTCAACACAGCAATCATTGTGACTGTCTTGAGCATCACCGGAAATCGAACAGTCCCTCATTAACGCATGGTAACATCCACGCGTTCTGTTAAAGGGACCTGGACGGAATTGAATGGTGTGGTTTTGTCTGTCAGATATTAGGCCTATTATGTATTTTTTAAATTTATTTTTGAATTGGTGTTTAAGGTCGCTTTCTAGAATCTTTCACTAATATCACGACTTGTCAGTTTAGGGTAGGAGGAAACCCGCAACATCCGTAGCGCTGAATGTTGCAGCAAACCTGCGGGCACTGGCTGGTACTGACAAGACCAAGGATGATAACTGCATTGCCACTCTACAGTCAGTGCAGGCCTATTATTAATGCTCATAATATTAGCATAGAGCTATATTGTCAAGATTGTTCGCTATGATAATTCATCATCATTAATTATTATTATTATTATTATTATTATTATTATACCGATACGATTATCAGTAAGTTTAACAGAAATAGGTTGATTGTGTTTTTAATTTTGATCTTTTTTTATGGTACGCAATTACTGAATGTGTTAATTTGTTTTGCCTCCACTCGTATAAGCATGGAGTTGATCCCCTCTACTTTGGTAAATAGTATTAGAAACAAACTGGAACAGAGACCATTGACCGATTGAAGAATATAATAGAGAACATTTAATTAATTTTATTTAATTCGTTAATGGTGTGATATGACACAACGGAATAATGTTATATTATGCGTTTGCTGGGATCATAATCTATTCTGGGATATAGTTTCTACAATAATAACGTATTTGCACGCGCAAATCAGATTGTAGGCCTGCGTGTGTACACATGTGTCGCGTGGTTTGATCGTTAACATGCAAACTGCATTGCTTTGATTCGCCATTTGCATGTCCAGAGAACCGTGACGTATTCACGTAAACACCGTGTTCACTAACGGCCGGATATGTCATATGATTCCGTCTTTACTATACAGCAAAGGTGGCAATGCAGTTATCATCCTTGGTTGGTCAGTATCCAGCCAGTGTTCGCAAGTTTACTGCAACATTCAGTTTACTGCAACATCCTCCTGCCCTAAACTGACATCCCGTGATAAGTGAAAGAATCTTGAAAGCTGCTCTAAATACCCAATTCTTATTTTTTAATACAGAAAAGGCGGGATAGTAGTCTATGCGTTTGAATAACGAATCGTACTGTAACCGGGGGCCTAAATCGTGGTTTAAATTACTATAGTAGGACATTTCTAGACTTACGCCAGGACTACCGGTACGACACTTTCGTGATAGGCAGAAATGTGGGTTACAATCGATGACGTACAAAGAGAACAACCAACCAACCATCTAACCAAGCATAATGCATGATTAAGATGTGTGACGTTGAATTATTAAATAAGTAGCATAATTAATTTTGAAGACGTCCTCTAAACGTTAATCAAGGCTATGTGTTACTCCTGCGTTACTCCAGAGTTCATTGCCAATGGATCTCTCTGTTCAGTGAAGCATTGCCTATACTAGTGGCGCTTATATATAGTATTATCATTGTTTTCTGTGTGACCGTTAACGTAATGATAATTTGCCGAGGGTTCTTGTCCAAACCTAGATACATTGTCAAAGTCGCCTAAAATCACTGCTGTGATAGAATAAAATAAAAACTATGATACAAAAACAATTCCCAATGTGTTAGTTGTGTGTAAAATTAATCTTAAAAGTTAAAATTACGTAGGAAAAATTCCATATCGTCAATTATGTAGAGAATCCAATAACAGCTGACACGAATTAAGAGCTTTGTATTACTAGTATTATAATTCGCCAACTGTAGATCTACAAGACGATTTCTTCTGAAAATCGTTAAATAGCATTGCAAAGACTCCTTGTCAGCTTTTTATTTTTTTATTTTTTATTTTTTTTAAATTGGGGTTTATAGCCGCTTTCAATGTTCATTCGTTTAGTACATCACGGGTTGTCAGCTTTAGGGCAGGAGGAAACACGCAAAATCCGTAGCGCTGAATATTGCAGTAAACCTGCGAGCACACTGTCAAGACCCAAGGATGATAACTGTGTTGCCAAGAACAGCGCGCCTTATGATCACATCAGAAAGTAACTTTCGCAAACATTGATGCCAAGATTTGAACCCGGTGCCTTTGGCTCCGAAGTCCAAACGTCCAACCATTGCGCTTATGTGAACACTACTATTTGTTCAAGCATGGAAAGAACTGTCTAGTATTCGTATTCCTTGCATCTTCTCCATACTATGTTGTTTTCCACAGACTTCGGTAAGTTAACACCGAGGCATTGTCGGTGACGTTGCCAAGATAATGCAAGGATTACAGACACGTATAGTCATGGATAAAATTTATTCTCAGCATAAATAAAATGTAAAAAAAAAATGCAAGTACAGTTGCTGTTCTGAAGAAAATAAAGCTTAGATTCATTATAAATTAGATTGGATATTGTTTATACTGCTCTTATCTTCGTTTTCCATAGATCTCACTACCACCCAAATGTGAAGGTTGCAGTTGTAAGTATACCATCGTGATAATATTGACTAGACGTCTTCACATGCGTGTATGTACCCTGCGATAATTACCTTTACTGATTACAGATACTAGACTGTTTACCGTGTTCAATTTGAATAGCATTGTACAACTTCATAAGAAAGAGACGATCAGTCTATACAGGTACTTGCATAACATTACACTTAAAGGCAAATGCATACTTCAAATTACCCATTTAGCCAACATTTACGAGAGATCGCTCCAACATTTCTTGTAGAAATTGAAGTATTTTTTATTTATCATGCAGCTGATACACAAAGACACTTCTGTGAAAACAGCCCTGTGGATAATTGCTATCACTATCTCACGATGCAGAGTTGAAATAATTTTCTACACAAAAAGATTTGAAGCGATGCAGGATCCGGGTGATAGACAGTAGGCCTACATGATTCTGGAAGCGAGGGATACTTCGACGCGTGCACACGAGCATCCCACAATTAATGTACAAGGCGCTAGCTTAACACTCGAGACGAACTCGTACATCACTGCGACATGAAAGGGTGCTTAACTTTCAGAGTATCCTGACAAATGGCCGGCGATGCACGCTCCGCCCAAGTGAAGTAAACATTACACTGTGACCACAATTCGCTACTGAGCCACCAGAGGCTACTTCTTATATAGTTTATGTATTTCAATAGCGTAAATATACGACCATTCAACGTTCAGTCCAGCAGTGGGGTTGGATTTATGATGGTTAAAGAGGTTGTAACGTCTTCGTACCAACAAATCCCTTAAGTTCCGTATCATATCAAAAGCTTTCGACTTGCACACATGTTCATTCTGGTCGAGAAGAATACAATTAAGACAGCGGGTCAAGGTCGTGGTTTAGTCGTGTACGTGTCCTGGGTATGAATGTATTAAATGTTTATAAATATAGGTTTGTTGATTTCAGCTTCCGGAAACACAGATTTTGTTTTTCTTTTGGGTTAGGTGGCATCATCTCTCCCGGAGAAGGTTAGAACTCCCGAGCTTTGCTTCACTTCCGTTTCTATTTATAACGGAATAGAGCGGAGTTAAGATAATGTGGCCTAGATGCGGTAGTATGGGTTATAACTTTAAATTTGATAGTGATGGTCCAACACGAAATACACCACTTCCGGAGCTGTACACAACTTCCGACATTGACCCCGAGTCGTTTTACCCCCAGGCATTCACTCTCGATCCGCTAACGTTTCTAGTGTGAAAGTAATCATTATACATATGTGTATCTAATTCAAACATTAGATCGGTAGGGAATAAATGCATATCATTTTCAAACATGAGCAGTTTTGTTGAATATTTAAATATCACTTGTCAGTACATGTATAAAATGTAAGAGGCACTTTGTAATAATTTTGATGATTTAATCATTTGCATATCCGAGTATGATTTAACTTAGGGAGATAGAGTATGGTGACAAATGACCAATCTCAGCATAATTCAAGACCAATTTAATATGATCATAGTACACAGTATTTATGCCAAGTTTGATGTGAACATATTTATTTAAAAACTTGCATTCAAACTCTAGATATACATTCACAATATTTTCCGTATCGAGACATTCAGTTTAAGGTGGTTCCTCACCTTAGCTTTCTACTTAATTAAGCAACATCAAAAGGACTATTTACAATTGTACAAAATAAATTTTAATACAAATGACCAATCAATGATATTACACTTATTCTGTCCGTTAAAAAAAAAGAACGATGTGCTATACACTCAAAAATTATTTTTAACTGTATATTAATTAAAACAATACAAGCACAACCTTTGAAAGATCTCTGGGAACTTGGGATACTACCGTATCTTAAACTTGAATGCACTTCTAATCACAAGTTGACCTTTGACGACAGCCTCCAACGTTTTGAAAAATACATGAATTAATTTGTTCATACTAGAAATACCACAGAACAATCATCTCTCTCACAGAAGTGTAGAACTATTTTCACTCACAGAAGTGTAGAACTATTTCACTCACAGAAGTGTAGAACTATTTCACCCACCGTGAGTGAATACGTCACTGCGGGAATCGTTCACCCATTTGCTACGATTTCACTCACAGAAGGGTAGAACTCTCCAGCTAAGCTTGTCTACATCACGCTGCCTAAGCAGGATGCAGAATAACATGCTCAAGATATTCGTCCTCTGGTATATAATTCATTCTAGAAGAGTTAATCTCTTCCTACATGTGCTACAGTGAATCGACCTAGATGGCAACACGAAAATGTGCATGTCCTATTGTCATACGTCAGGAAAATAGTCCTGAACTGAACCCCCCCCCCCCCCCCCCACCCCTCCACAAAAGCAACAACATCACATGACAGCATATGAATCTAGAATGAGAATGGATTGTTCATGTTATTCGCCTAGGGAAGAATGCCAACTAATATTAACGAACTAAACTCAACACAAACTACTAACAACAGACTTCATAAAATGAATAAATAAAACACAACTTAAAACGTCCAGAACTGATTAAAATTGTACAAATAAGGGGCGACATATGATATCAAACAGTGACAAATCAGTTAAACAACAGGTAGTAGTATAGATGGACACATGATGGAATAAACAAACTTAATAAGTTTCAACTTTCTTAAGAAATGTATAAAGATATTACTTCTACCATTTACCAACTATTTAGTATGACACCATGTTCAAACTTTTAATACTATTCCTTAAGTAAGTTTTTGTAGGAGTAATACTTTCCTGCAGAAATCATCTCCTGAAAATTACCAGCATTAAATTAAGTACTGCACTTTCATATTAATTAACAAATCATCCATACACATAATTGGGCAACTTCGTATGCCAGGAAAACGTATTTAATGTTGTGCACACATCATTCTTGTACAATTCCATATTTCATCAAAAGCAACGAGCAATACATCCTCTGCCTCACAAGTTTGATCCACTCATATTATTCAGCCACAGTTTAGTACAGGTACTGAAATACTACACACTGTAGGTAGATGAGAGGATGAGAGAGCAATATTGCTTTTGACTATAAAGCAAGAGAATATTGGACCAGGTGGACCAGGTATGTTTATGGTAGATGATAGATAAGTAAGTAAATAAAAAAAGCTTCAAACTAAAGAAAGAAATCTGTCAAAGATCTATTTACTGGAAACAGCTTATTATAAAAGATAGAAAGAGATTCAAAGACTCACTCAGCATTAATGCTTGTCTGGTAGTAATGATCATGCCATTGGCAGTGTTTAATTCATACATTAATAGTCAAGCCGTTGATATTTTTATCAATATAAATAGTTGTAAAAAAAATCAGTAATCTAATGATTGAAATACCAGTATACCACTATTCTGGCAAAATAATACAGACTAGTCCAATTGCATGATGCTAAATTATTATCATTATTATTATTATTATTAATTATCATTGTCATTATTATTAGTATCTCCTTGATCTATGTCAATAAATCTTGTGCTTCATCGAGTAAAGATTAAATGCACAAGACTTTTTTTTTAAATCAGAAAAAAATGAAAATCAGAAGAAAGAAAAATCACATACCATATCTACGTACCCATCTTATTTAAAAACATTTCATATCTGCTAATATCCTCAAATCCTCGATTATATCAGAATGACACTGGGCACAAACTCAAATCCCAACTTCTTACAGAATAAAATGTGCGTTCTCCCTGAAAAGCATTCAAACCCTAAACTACATACCAATTCATTATCTCACAACATAGTTTTTCCCGAAGACAAAGTACCAATATGCAAGAATCTTATTACTATCTAGTCCCAAATCAGTCTCTACTAGAATACCATATACACACTAGAAGAAATAAAGTCCAGGTAAGCTGGATAGACCATGTTTTCTGTACACTGTACACATATCTTACAAAACTTGTCAATTACTCTATATTGTACGGAGTGGGGTTACGTCACGCCAGCACTAAAACTAGGCCATACACACCGTAGGAAATTGTATACTGTACATTCATAGCATCCACAAGAAATGTATATCCATGTCATCATATTTTGATGAAAATTGTTTGGTTACACTGGATATTGTTTTAATTACAGATAGAAGTTTTGATTGCACTAGTCCAAGAGTAGTCAATATCCTGCTCTATCAACGATGAATAAATGCTGAAACTATAATGTATAGCCATTTAGACAATGGATTTGTTACGTTTAAGACAAAGATACTTTCCATCTGATGGGTCAGACATCAGGATTATCAGCATATATATTCTTTGAGATCAAAATTTTCAATTCGCATATCTTATTTTTTTATATTTCCTTTAAAAAGAAATATTCAAATTCATGGGGGGGAAAAAAACAATACTTATTTTTTAAAGGAAACTTATTAACCCTCTCCCTGCTGGATAGGCACAGTTGCTGTTCTTTATGGCATCTCCGCTTGTCTTCAGCAGGGTTAAACCAAAAACATTTAAATTTCCAAACTAAATTGGGTACTAGTATATATAACATAATGGAGTTTGAAGGCAGATAATGTTTAGTGACTTTTACTACATTCATGACAACACTGTTATACAGATGCTGTCCTGATGACAATGGTACTGAATTACTATGTTCAAAGCTCATTATCCAAATCAACAGTCAATAATGAATTAATTACATAGTGAATTCAATAACCGTCACTTTTACTTTCATTTACCCAACATTTTTACATCAGATAGAAAACAAGTTACCTCCGTTTTAAATGCAATCAAGTAAAACTTTCCTACATTTAAATAACTTACTTAACATTTTGTATTTAAAAAATTCAGAAAATTCATACGAGAAATATACAAATCCCAGTAGAAATCAATAATCTCAAAATTAAATTTGTGACATTTTTGCAGTGAAAGAAATTAACCTCTGCTTTATCTTCACAAATTGCCAACATAATGCCGCAGCGATGGTAAATTCCAAACTACTCTCATCCAGCTGTGAATTGTTCAGTGGCTCCCTAATACTAGTACTGCAGTGATCTCCGCTAGTCAAGAAACAAGAAGGGTTAACAGTCTGATGTACTGACAGAGAGGCGGCATGCATTACCAGACCACGGTCCATGCATAACACTGCTACCAGGGTGGATTCATCAATAGATGGGGTATGTACACATTTTGATCACAGTATGGACAGCCGAAACACGTTCATAACTGCATGCACAAGGGTTTCAACAGCCAGTTAACCCTCTCCCTACTGGATTGGACCCAAGCACTGCTCTTTATAGAATCTCTGGTTGCCTCCAGCGTGGAGATGGTTTAACATTCTTCAAAAGGCGATGCCGTATAAGATGGACTACAATAAAATAAATAAAAAGAAGAAGTAATAGGCCAAGAAATGCTTTTAAAAATTACTCAAATGACAAGGGAATACAATCTGGTAAACATGGCTCACCCTGCTCAATGGCTACACGTTTCTGGATAGCAAACACTCACATTACAGACCAAACATGTATCAAAAAGCTGTATATTTCATCCACATCATAGAAAACTCTGGCAATGGTTCGGGTCACAGTCCTAATCTCCACTTACATCATCTGCACCAAATAAACAAGCTTAGAGTTTACAATATTAATTTTAAGAGGCAATCTATCCGGCTATTAACTTTTGAGGTATAAAGGCCTTTCCAAGTGATATATGTGCGTCTCCCATTGTAAAGATATCTCAGTTAATGCCCAATGTGATGACGAGACAGCCCAGCATCCACTCATCCACCATAGCCTTGCTTTAATTGTAATTCATCTGTAATAGTTGAAAGTCTCAGTCAACACTGTATCAATGTTACCTTCCCCTTCTCTTGTCAACATCGACCCGTCAAATTTGAATATTTCTGGGTCACTCTTGAAACACACGAATGCACGCACACCATATTCACATACTCCCTTATCCTTGACCTCACTGTATACTAAGACCCATTACATGCTTGAACTATGATAGAGCTCCTAAGAGCTACGTAAGAGCCATACTTGACTCAATACCCATACAATGCCTGCATGTTGACTGTACTCGAGTCATACGATACTTGCACGATCATACTCACATGCCATACAGTGCTTGCATGAAGATCCTACTTCAAGAGCCAAAAATTACTTGCATGATGACTATTCCCAAATGTCATGAAAATGTTCCCATAAAAAAAGAATACAATTCTTATGCGAGATCTATATTGTGAAGACAATCTTTAAATAATGACAATGCTCGTATTTATCTAACCCCTCTACATATTGTAAAATCTACTTTTGATGACGTAGTTCTCGACAGTTTCAGCATATATTTCTGACATATTCAGTGAAATACAAACGTCAGTTACCATGGTACAGATGAAAATATACTTTGTTAACAAGCGGTGTTATCCTAGACAGAGATGAACTGGTGCAAGCTTACCAGACCCATCTAATCATTGCTAAACAGATCGTTCTTTCAATGCGCCGACAAATTATTCATGTATATTAAAAATTGGTTCAACATGTTTTAAGCCTAACACAACATAGCCATGGAGACAAATTACACCAAATTATCATAGCATGCCATGTATCGTAAATTGGTGCAAAACAACGGGGGCTTGAAATGATTGTCTTGCTTAAAAACTGCTTTGGGAAACTGGCCCCAGAATGCCAACATGGGACTCGCGAGGTAAGAGTTAAAATAAATTGAGACCACTGCGAGGTACTGGCTGAGGACTTCAGTTGACGCGGACTGCATGGAACGACAACGAGAGAGCGCGAGAGAGAGTCGGAACATGCACGCATCACAGTTAGTTGGGGCTCGCCTTGAAGCAAGCAAGCCTGTAGAGGTCAAGCAGCCTCACACTGACTAGCACCAGATGCTGCATGAGTGACAACTAGCTGTGTTATATAGGATGAATGCCGTCGGCCGGACAACTTCTCTTATCTGTAGAGGCGTGAAAAGTCGCGAAGAGCATGCGACACATGCTTCAGGTGTTCCGCACTGAAAGAGATGAAAATAATTATTTAAAAAAAATTAAATACAGCATAATTAATTTTAGAACATCAGTTCTACATGGAACGCTTATAAATCTGTGTATAAACGTATGACTGATCGAGTATTCCATTTTTACTTCCACGTATTCATTAAAAATACAATAATGATAAACAAAGAATTGAGATGAAAATTTCATAATTTAAATTGCTATGCAGATAATTTCCTATAAATTGTAAATCATACATATCTTTGAATAATGAATAATAACGAATACTAATACTACTACTACTACTAATAATAATAATAACAATAATAATGAATTAATACTTCACAACTGAATACAATGGACATAGATACACAAGATTCCTGTACAGTGAGTGAGTGAATTATTGCTTTATGTCACAGCGGGAATCTTTCACCCATATCATATGTGACGATAGTTCTGTACAGATCAAAACTACTTGCTACCATTCAAAGGATACAACCAATGTAAACTGACATTAACTGTCAGCGATTATGACTTACGGCTTTCAAAAGCGACTTTCTCAGATCCATCCATAGTCTCAACAATAACAATGACGATGAAAAAGCAATGAGACAGGCATGGCAACAGACAACTGTGATTTGAAGAGAAAATATCCCCATAGTCTGGGTTTTGCAGGCCCCAGCCACGCCCATGGCAAATATATCGACCACTGGACAAATAAAAGCGGAAACTTGCCATGCCCGATGACAGAGATAGAGGTGTGCATACCTGGTGACAGTCTTGTGGAAGTCGGTGAGCTGTTTCTTTGTGGCGGTTACCGCTCCTCCGTTACTCTCTGTGGGCAGAGCAGTGAGAGTCGTCTCCAACCACACGCAGAACGTCTGAAACACAGGACACGTTCGAAAATACACGTGTGAACATAAAACAATCAGGATTTATTATATCACTTAATGTTTTAATTAAAATAAAAATCCAATATTTGAAATGGGGTTTTGAGCTGCTTTGCAATATACTGGCTCCGAGAATACATATGCAATATCAAGCAAGGATTAATTTGGTGTTGATTACTATTGGCTGAATTAACCCTCTCCCTGCTGAGTCAATCTGAAGTACTGTCCTGTAGGCATTTAGCCTCGAAGTTACGACTCAAAGTTTTCTTCACAGATCCCCATATAAAATTTGAGCACAGATCCCCATATAAAATTTGAGCACAGATCCCCATATAATATTTCAGCTTAAGCATGAAATTAAACTAAAAATGTTTCGGAACCTCGACACCAGAGATTGTATACAATTGGGGAGGGCCAACAGCAAGCCCTGCTTAGTATTGAGTCAGTGACTATGGAGTTTAGCAGGCGATCCAGATACCTCCAGTATGGACAGTGAGCATAGGTTTCTTTTGTGTGTTTTTTTGGTATTGGGGTTTAAAGTCGCTTTCTAGAATCTTTCACTAATATCACGACTTGTCAGTTTAGGGCAGGAG
>JAUTBV010101925.1:0-15736 GCA_032361325.1 Lepetodrilus fucensis | reverse complement strand
GAAGGCACTGGGCTTATAACCCAGAATAGGCCCACTTAACTCATCTACTCCAAAAGGGGTAGTGGGCTTATACCCCATGATATACAGTACAGTTTCTATATTATATAGCACATCATGGTGACAGTATAAATTCTGCCACCTCTACTAGATGTGCAGGGAATATTACAACCCTTATTTGTTTCCAGTACTCAAAAACTATCCAAGAAGTATTACCAAACATGACAGGAAGTACATACTGAATGTGATAGGAAGTAAGCCTCCCAGCATTGTGAACCAAGAGAGGGTGAAGAAGTTGACGGTGATTCGAGGGAAAGCGAAGCTTCCTTTCACACGCAGGTCCATGGACTTGAACGTTTCCGTAAGTCCACCACTTGTGAAGGCCTCTAGGACTTCTGCATACTGGAAATGTTTTAAACAGACATAATGTCTTATGTAGGTGATACGATAATAAAGATGAATTTTGAGGTGGTGCAGGCTATCGTCAACATTGACATCAGTGTTACTAACAGTGTTCTTTATACCACCAACTGTGCATTAATACCATACAATGTATCCTAATATAAATAGAAAGCCGAAAATGAAGAAAAAGCAAGATAATCAGCGAATCACATGACTGCTCAATGTGATTTTCATGATTCACTCCTGTTTTTGAGTTATAAACTGCAGGCTATGCTGGTTTGCCCTATCTGACAATTTATTTTTCTAAATTGACATGTTTCACCCCTGGTGTAGCGAGCTATGTGCAGGAACTTACCATATGTAAATGAGAACAGTGCCGCTATTACCCGGTACATTGTATTTCTCTCATTATTATGCAGATTAAAATTTTACAATCTGCAATTAATGTAAATACTGGGTATTGTTTCTCTACTACGACACCATAATGCCCTTGCAAGTACCGGATCCCCATATGTAAGAGATTCCTATGCCTATGAGTGTTTATAGTCTGTAGTAGATATGAGAGCTTCGAGAAACCGTACACTGGCCAATATTAACTCTCTCCCTCCTAGATTCGTCACTGACACATTTGTTTAGGGCATCTCCAGTTGCCTCCAGCATGGATGAGGTTAATGAAATGATGATGCCAACAAGGAAATCAAATCTTGCCTAAATTTTAAAATAGCAGCATTCTGATTGGCTGGTGGGAACTGTCGCTAACTGTGATTGACACGTGGACACACTGACCAGAGCAAGGGTCAGATCGGCCATCTTCCTGGTCAGTTCCAACACCTGCACTGGGTCAATGTTCTTGGTGTCGAACATGGCGATGATTTGACCGATGGTCATCTTGGACAGCTTCTGTCCCAGCAGTCTCAGACCAGCTCCGGTCAGTCCTTGTCCGACCGTGAACACTTGACCGATGCGTCCAGCGATGTCTGTGACTTCCCCTAGGATTTCCTGGATTTTGTCAGCTGAAACAAGTCATCATCTAATCTAATCTATTTATATAGCACCGAGTTTCCGCTATGCAGTACACAGATGTTTTACAATGAGTTATAAAGAAAAACAGAAGGAGTCTAATTCAAGGCATTCTACCATTGTCCTACCACACACTCCCACAAGTGTTACTATTATTGTTATTATTATTATTATTATTATTATTATTAATACTATTACTATTATTACCAATACTATTATTATTATTTCTTTATTATTATTATTATTATTATTATTATTATTACTATTATTACTATTACTATTATTATTATTATTATTACTATTATTTTTATTAATATCATTATCATCATCATATTATTAAAAAATATATATTATTATTATTCATATTTTATTTTATTGTTATTATTATTATATTATGTTATTATTATTACTATTATTATTACATAATTATTATTATCACTATTATCACTATCTTGTTATTATTATTATTACTTTATTATTATTACAATAATTATTATTATCACTATTATTAGTAGTATTACTTTATTCTATTAGTATTACAATAATTATTATTTTCACTTTTATCACTATTATTATTATTATTATTATTATCAGTGTATATAACTCCAGCAATTTCACTGCCAGATGTGAGAACAGGTAAGTCTGAGAAGTTACCCGTCCTCATACATGTTGGCCAGTGATCGATAACATACATCTTGAAAAACAAACAAAAAGTAACACAACATGCAGGCATGCAAGGATAAAACGTTACCAGTCTTCGCTGAAAATAACACTTTGCAGGCGTGCGGATGGGCTCTATTTCGAACACTGTTATTATTATAATTATTATTATTATTACTTTATTATTATTTTATTATTATAATTATTATTATAATTATTATTATAATTATTATTATAATTATTAGTATTAGTAGTAGTATTAGTAGTAGTAGTAGTAGTAGTAGTAGTAGTAGTATTACTACTACCACAATTATTGTTAATCCCACTGACAGGCCATACCTCCTTCTATTTCCACGGTTCCCTCCGGACTGGGCACCTCATCTGAGTACATCAGTGTTACAGGGTTACTTTTCCCCATCCATTTAATAGCCGTCTTTATGTTGGTGGCAGCTTCGGAGGAATCGATTCCTTGCAGATTTGCTTCTGTGACAGCAATCTACAAGCATTAAGCATAGTCTACTGGTTAAACTTCAAATATTAGTTATGAATGCACCATACATCACCTGTGGTCACTGAATTTGTACTGTGGATAATGGGAACTAAATGTTACGTATTCACAAACAAACAAAAAACATTAATCATTAAAACTTAATTATTAATGTTAGAAAATAATTTGATTAGTTTTCATTCATAGATATAGATCTACTCTAAACATAGATAATAGATATAATGAAAAATGAAAATTTAAATTAAATGAAACATACTAATTTCATTTTTTAATAAAATAAAATATTATTTATTTTTTGTAATAGAAAAAGAAATCATGAAATTAACTTTAAATACGATAATGTTAGTAATGTTGGTAATGTTATACAGACATACCGCATTTGCCGTCACTTCAGCAAGCTTGGCTGCGATTTCTACATTGCTAATTCCGGCGGATTCGTCAAACACTGCAATGTTCATGAAATCTGCCACTTCATCACCATCAACATCGCTGAATATGTTTGAAAAATAATTGGCGTTTAACGTATGTGTTTGTAATCCCTTACTTGTAGCTTTTTACTTGCACACAAACTTATGTATGCCAGTCAACAAAACGTTTTTCTCCATAATGACCATTCTATAAGGATTATAATAACTTCTATTTAAATTGTATTACACTACATAAGTCAGAATTCATTGATATAATAATTATAACAATACTCTAAACTGATTTGATGAAACGTGAAAATGCAGTTGGATATACTGAAACAAGTATTCATACAGTTATACAAAAACCTTGTACTTTATATGTATATATTTATTTTTGATTTTGATGAACATACGTACAATAATATTTAACACTATGTAAGAGAAACTTTTAAAAAAATAATTCAAAATTCAAAAATCTAAAACAAATATTTAAAAAAATAATAATAAAAATTGCTCGACATCTAGTTCAATTTTTTTAAACTGGAGCTTAGATGGAACTTACTGGCAGTTTGCTAGTGTGAGTAATTTTGAGACCTTCCCTTACATGCAACACAGAATTGATTGATAATCATGGCAGGTAAAAACATACTATGGTCATTAGTTGTGCTCGATAGTACCATGTTTGACTTGTGAACTCAATTTATTTTCTTCTCACATTGTAGCACATTTCCTATAATGGATTGATGGTGTTTTTTCTCCATATTGACTCATGTTACAGTGCGTTTCCAATCATGGATTAATGGTGCTTTTTTTCCATATTGACTCACATTACATTTTACTTTCATTATCTATCATGTCATCTTGTAATTATTGTGTGTGAAACCAGGAGATATGTTCAGATAGCCATTAAGTTGACTAATCCTGTCTAACGCTAATTACGGTATATGCGTATAACAGAATTTGCATATAACGGACAAAAATAGCCTGTCCCAATTAGTACGTTATCCCAGGTCAGAGGGCAAGGACACATAGCAACCTGATGGTGGCAAGATATCGTAAATTTTAGTTGATTGAATTGGGGGCGGTTGGTAGCGCAATGGAATAACATTTGAAGTTCGGAGCCAAAGACCCAGGTTCAAATCAATGTTTGCAAAAGTTGCCTTTCTGACGTGTTCATGCATGACAAGATGCGCTGTCTGTGGCAATGCAGTTATATCATGGGTCTTGTTGGTACCAGCCAGTGCTTGCAAGTTTACTGCAACATTCAGCGCTACGGATGTTGTGGGTTTCCGCCTAATCTGACAAGCTGTGATATAAGTGAAATAATCTTGAAACACTCCCAATTCAAAACCAAACAAAAGTTATTGGATGTTTATACCAGATTTCAGGGTTATTTTACTTACATTGCAGCTGACATGTTAAAGTATGTCCTGGTTGTACTAGACTGGGATGATTGATTTAGCATTGGACTCGGGTTCAAATCCCAGGATCAGCAGGTCATGTGACACAAGTATAGTGGCAACAAGCTACATTTTCCAAAGGTCCCACTGCTTCTCAATATTTTCCTGATTTGTTTATTACGTTGATTTTTATTACGTTGATTTTTTTGTTTTTTGTTTGTTTTGTTTATTATACGACACAGGTAGGGCTCAAACCACAACATTTCATTTACATCCATGTTCTGCAATGCTTAACACAGGGATACCCGGTACTCTCATGGCCAACACATGAGCGCAAAGTCAGAAATCACACTAGCACATGGAAACATAATTCGGAATGAGACCAAGGTCTGGAGTTATTGGGACACAAACCTGAAGCAGCAGGAAGCTCACATGGTTTGCTCTTCCACACGTCGAATGACACACCTGTGATAATTTACCGACATTAGTTCAAATAAAACAGTGTTATTACATGGATAATAGACGCTAGTAATAATAGATGTGACTACATCATTTTAATATAATGATGTCATTTTGCTCCATGCTCGAACAAATCATTAATTTGTGAAGTTATTTTAAAAATAAAATTGTTATGGAATTCACATTTTAAAAGGTTTATGTAAAAAAACAAAGGACAAAAGTTGATGCAAATAATTTTTGCCCAATATTAGAAACCTTCCTTGAATAGAAGTCAAGTCTGAGAGTTTGTGTCGCAAAATTAATAGAAGCCTAGACTTCCATTCAAGGCTTTATAATAATAATAATAATAATAATATTATAAATAATAATAATAATAATAATAATAATAATAATAATAATAATAAATATATAATAATTTAAAAAAAACCATATAATAATAATAAAATAATTAAAAAAATATAATATAAATAATAATAAAATATAACATAATAATACTATGGTATGTGTATTTCTGATACGAACCATTGAACGGGACTGTGCCACATTGTGGAAACGGAACGTCAGAGTTCGCCAGAATGGGTATGGTCAGCACGCAGATGTCTTCATAGCACACTCTGACATCCAAGTCCACCACAAGCTTGTTAGTGCTAGCCACGTGGCTGATGCGGTAGCTGAATTTCAATGATCAAAAATTATATATTTATTCATAAAACATTCAACGAATGATTGATTTGCTTACTATCAATAGGTTTTTTTTATACTACAATAGTTGTGTGAGTGTTTTATGGTATATGAAGTACTATAATGGCAGTGGCATATAGTCACAAACTGTGATAAAAGTGAAAGAATCTTGAGTGCGGTCCTTAAACTCTAACCTCAGCCTCAGGCACTTGCCATAAATATTGGAATCGTAATACTGAGTTTCTTAGCTGCTTTTAACATGTTTAAGGTTGTATGGCACATTATCCTCATGCCTTATCCATTGGGAAGGTCTTCATAATGTATATGCAGACATTGACAGAATGTACTTTTTTGTTCCCATTTATTGAAATGTATATTTGTGATATAAGATGTTCCTACTGGGCTTGGCCAGAGGGGTTACCCCTTTGGCTCAGTTGGTAGCGCATTGGACTTACAATCCAGCAATATGGGTTTGAATCCCAGGATCGAGATCGTCCTTGGTTACGTATAGAAATACAGTGGACCTATCCATAACCATGATGCAAATTCTCTGTGAATAGTAAAACTGATTTATATATACAAGATGTATAGAAACCATACTCACACAATACGGAAGAGTGATCCAAGGGGGAGAACTCCTTCAGTATTTGTAGAACATAATTTCAAAAATGCTAATAAACAAATGTTATTAAAAATAGAAGTGTAAAAAAAATATTCATACAAAAATTGGACATGGATTAGTGTGTGATATTATAAGAATCCATCATAGGGGGTCATGTGCGATAGAAAAAGTACAACCAAGGTGGTGGAAATTTTGACCAGAAATGAGGCTTGCCTATGATGGATTGTTTTTCTCACATACTTATGAAGAGAAATGAGTGTATTGTGAGCTCTGACAAAAATGGCCGAATTATTGTATAAAATACGACCAAATCTAACAAGTAGGCAGTTCTGCAAGACCAAGAAGCATGATAACTGTATTACCACTCTGCATCAGAAATGTAACTTTCGCGAACATTGATGCCAGGGCTCTGGGGCGTCCTTTGAACCTGGAACCTTTGGCTCTGAAATCCAAAATTTCTACCACTGTGCTACCACCCGCCTAATGAACTTACCCAGCTGATAGTGCAGAAAGGAGACTACATAGGACAGCTTTTCGATGGACATTTTGATTTCCAGTTCACACACGTTCAACTCGAATGTGAAGTGAAAGTTTCTCTGGACGATTGGAACGTAGACGCAACATTCCACGGCTGAACAGTCGGCTGAGAGACGGCAGACAGCGTCGTCTGGAAGTGTTGAGAGACTCATCCCGGTGCAAGGTGATTCTGAAGTAGGAGTCAGTGGTTTATTAAAAACAGAGAGCAGGAATTGCTGTTTATATTCTTTCATATTTGCTATATATTATTATGCTATGTGCGATCAGTGGTTCGTGGAAAGTTCAATGAATTGCAACTTTCAAGTTCAAGGACATAGGCCTAAAATTAAAAAACAATATAACATTTGTCAGCAACACAGACCACTTTGATCCATTTGTACACAGACACAGACGAAAAAATATAAAAGTGATCAGCCAATCAGAGAGCATCTGTTGTTCCTGGGGGGTAATTGGAAACTGGAGAGGGTTAATGGAATTGTTCACCCATTTGTGACGATTAAACGTTGGCTTTTGGAGAAGAACCCTCTTATTATTTTGTGAATTTTTAACACAGATAATAATTATTTCACAGGTTCTTTGACGGATATGTTAAGTAGGTAATGGCTATGGATTTCAGAGGTTTAGTGTGTGTCTGACCTACCCTTGATCCAGTTCTTAGAGTCTGCAGAGGCATCTGTAGCCTGACACTGCGAGGTCTGGAGGTACCGAGATACTCCAACATCATGCAGTAGCTGAGACAGATACATGGTGGGCAGAGACATGATGGTGGATGGCAACATTTGACGTGACAACCAGTCGGACAGCGAGAATTCTATAAGAAC
Organism: Lepetodrilus fucensis; assembly: GCA_032361325.1. Classification (NCBI taxonomy): domain Eukaryota; kingdom Metazoa; phylum Mollusca; class Gastropoda; order Lepetellida; family Lepetodrilidae; genus Lepetodrilus; species Lepetodrilus fucensis. The sequence continues at coordinate 8,222 of JAUTBV010101925.1, read as the reverse complement.
AATGTCATGGACGGAAACATTAAAGGAATAATATCACACAGTTGATAGGCCTGTATAATGGACCAACACATTTCGATCTGAGACTAATTATGCTTGATTTACCCACCCAAAAGTTGTTATTTACTGATGTAAGTCCCCAGTATTCAATAATTATTAAAATAGTAATGTTTTATATGAATATAGGGAATGTTCCGCTATTTATCTTGTCTTTGATACATCAACTGAACTATGAAGGAATTGAGAGAAAACGTTGCCTGTGTGTATTATATGAGTAAGTTGTACCACTAAGTTATGTCCCCTTGCATTGACATAATGAAGCAAATAACAATATGACGATATTCAAGTTGTCTATCAGTAGACTACAGGGGGTTGCACTAGATATGTGTCTACCAAACAGCAGTAGAAAGTTTTTGGAAGTACAAACATGATTTTATGTATGTCAAGTGGATGTATTTTGCACTTGTAGCTAAGAACTAGTTCAAAACAACCATAAATAACTGTGATATTATGCCTTTAACATTTCAGTGCCTTTAACAGTCAGTGATCATTCTATTCTCAGTGATATTTTCTGAGAGAACAAGCATAATGCTTTATTAACAACATTTCACAATCATGCAGTGAGTGAATGAATATGGAGTTTAACGTCACTGCGGTAATCTTTCACCCATTTACGATGATCATATGCAGCCAGTGTGGAGTGAGAATTCTATGAAAACAAATATATGTCATTTCACAACTAGACAGTAAAAGAGAATCATTTCGGGGACAAAATATAATTGAGGCACTGCATTAAAATTATCACGTGTAGAATGAAACCATTCTTGCATTCAGATAAAGATTTATTAGATTACCTCTGATAAATGTAAATAATTAAAAATAGTTAGAATTATATTACAATTATTTAATTAACACTTCTATTATGACACTGATTGTGAAATCAACACAATCATACTAACGGTTTGCATTTAGTCTAGATGTCCAGTCACAGAATGGTTGTGGTATTTTGGCATGATCCAATAAATGTTTGGTGAAAATGCAACTGTTTTCTTGCAGACATATGCTGGCAGTGACGTCCATTTCAATCTTCCTCTCAGCCAGTATTTGATTTATTGTGTAGCTAGAATATCGAAGATACATGTCACGATATGGGGTAACACTAACATCATCTATTTATATAACTAACTTGATACAAGTGATTACGGAAAATATGTCCCAAGTGAAATTAATGTTCACAGTTCCGAGCTTTAGCGATCGAGGAACTTTGAACATTAATTTCACGAGGGACATACTTTCCGTAATCACTCGTATCAAGTGGGTTATTCTAATTATTCAATATAATCATTTTATTGGAATAAATCATGATAAACTACCAAAATATGACTTGATATAGAGAGACGGCCACAGTCCGCTGATTAGCATTCATCCGCCTATGACGTCAAAGTCATGACGTTAAAGTCATTGTCTGGCGATGACGTCACAATCGGCAAATAACAATTTTGATAACTGTTGATTATCAAAATGTTATTCCACAGTAGAAATCCACCATGTACTAAATTCATGAATCCAGAAGATATGTAACGGAGGATCATGCAGATCCTGGGATTCGAACATGATGAGTTGCTGGATTGTGAGATCAACGCTCTACCAATTGAGCCAAAGAAGTAAACCCTCTGGCCTATCTTAACACATGTATAATTACCCGACAATTGTCATGTTACAATTTGCACATAGAATACCAATCCACATGTCAGCATTTCCTCAGATTTAGTTAAACCTTCAAGATACTCACTCGATTCTGATAACGCCCTTTACGTAGAAATGCCGCTCAACACCTGTAGGTAGACAGGTTATGTTTGAGATATTAATTTCATAAGGTTATGTACATCAGTATAGCTTAGAATTGACCCCAAATTTAGCTCAGAAATGACCCCATGTGTAGCTCAGAACTAACCCCAAATGTGGCTCAGAACTGACCCCAAGTTTAGCTTAGAATTGACCCCAAGTGTGGCTCAGAACTGATCCCAAGTTTAGCTTAGAATTGACCCCAAGTGTGGCTCAGAACTGACCCCAAGTTTAGCTTAGAATTGACCCCAAGTGTGGCTCAGAACTGACCCCAAGTGTAGCTCAGCAGCATTTCCCTGTGCATGAGATCCTCCACTCCCACAGTCAGCTCAGAGGCGCACATGTCCACATCGACAACGAAGTTGAAGGAGCGTCCCAAGTAGTCGACGTTGATGCAGCAGTCCATGTTCGTACACAAGTCAGATATGTAACATGCCATGCCATTGGCCAGTGCCTGGAGGAGGGACGTTATGTCTGATATAAGACATTCTAAAAATAGCAGAAAGGAAAAGCGAATGAGTAATCTGTTACTTAAAGGCACACAATCACGGTTTCTAGACATTATATTTCAATATGCATGTGCAGACATGTACATACATGTTTGATTATGAACCATGGCAACAAACCGTGATAAACTTTTAGATCAAAGTGGAAATATCTTTCACCTATACCTGGCCGCAAGATTACAGAACATTTCTGAGTACAATTTCATGCTCAACTCAAAGTTTTGTTCACAAATCTTCATATAAAATCTGAGTGTGAGCATGAAATTGTACTCAGAAAGTTGTGTATTCTCTGGGCCAGATCTGTCAAAGAAAGCTGACGTCAGTATAGTGTCATGCCTAGATCATGTGATCTTCCCTCATACTAAACAGAGTCGGCGTAGCTCAGAGTTTTAATCTTCCCTGAGGGAGATGCAGCAGTGTATAACATTCACATGCCTACATAGAATCTGTAAACTTTTGAACAGACATTTTCATGGATAATGGTGTTATATAAATTGTGTAACTCATGTAACGTATTGCAAATTCTACATCATTTCAGTCACAATGTAACATATTAACTTCACAATGTAACATATTAACTTCACGATGTACGTACGGTTGTTCCATCCATTGGTGGCCAATTGGTACCAGTTGTTAGTAATGTCACATGGTCTCTCCCTCAAATAGGTTCCAATGTCTAGCTGCTCAAACAGTCTACCAGCCACACGCGTTGACAGCATCGATTGTCCCGTCGCGCTTTGTTCAGAAAGGAACTGGTCTATATTGAAATCTGTTGAGGGTAAATAAACCGTTCAGTTAAATAATGAATGGGAATATAAAATATCTGCATTCATCAATAAATAAGAAGAAAGTCTACTAAATATTGCTTTCGCTCGTTAGATACCAAAACTAGTCACTTGTTTAACAAAAATGGTATCACACAGATGCTTGTTTAGTATTCTCTATATAACGGAACACATATAACGATTAAAAATAGCCGGTCCCAATTAGTATGTTATATGTGAGGTCTACTGTATTATATTTCAATATGGGGTCATTGAATATTTTTTTCCTACAAAAATTATACGATTCTTAGCAAATTTTGAGTAGTATATTGTATTACAGGCTCTAAAAATATATAAAGATGCCAATGGCACAACTTACTATTAAATGTATCCATGCTTTCCCAATTGCAAGTCGGCTTGGGAAGGATTATCCTGGGTAATTGAAATTCCATAAAACAGGCGTTCTCTTCAAAGCAAACGCTGATGTTTATGTTCATGAGGAAACTCTTCTCTCCGAACAAGTCATCAATAACAAAACTGAAAGTGTAACAGATGAAGGACTATAATGTGTTAAAACAACCTGTCAGATTTATTTTGTGTTATAAATGAAAAATCGGCTTATATAACGATATCCAAATATATTGAGTACCGGTAAGTATTATTTTATGTAGAGGGGCGACGTTCTAAAGAAGGAACAGGCAAATAGGCTGAATTTGCACGTGTGGGTGTGTGAAGAAGAGCATCAGCACATGCAAATCCAGCCTTTTTGCCTGTTTTTTTAACATCGTCCCTCTACATAAAATAATACGTAGTCAAAATATTTGGTGATCGTTATATTATATTTATGAAACAGAATTTGTATTACTTGTGCAATATTTTTTTATTTTTTTATTTGGGTTAGGGCAAATGAATATAAGAAAATCATTTTTGTTTGTTTTTCATTCCATGAAGTATTTACCGAGATAATCTGTGAAATAGGGGTGTCAATGCATTTCATGCCAAACTATAACTAACAGTTATTGCGATAACCGATACTTGGCAATAACTAGTGCCTAACCAGTAGTTTTACTGAAGAAAGAAACTTACTCAGCTCGTAGTACTCCTGACAAGGTAAAATGCTCAAATTCACCTGAAAAATTAATTGGACATATAAATAATACATGTATAAGTGAGATCAGGGGGCTGCTCCTTTCTGTTCTGTCTGTACTGTCTGTACTTTCTGTCCGACACATGCACTGTTATCAAGGATCAACACCGCACAGTGTAACTGCGCATGCGTGGGACATTACTGACATTACAGCTAGAAAGGAGCAGGCCAATGATGAATAACGTCCTGTATTGTAACCAAGAAAATGTATACAACACTTTTAAGCACAGAAACATTATAGCATGACAGATGGACAAACTACACATGCAACTAATAACGAACTCATCCTAATAACAACAATATTCTACAAATAATGCCTATACCACAGTATTAGCATCTCATATCATACCCAACTACTAGAAGATAATATGAGTGCACATTAACAATAATTATTATTCCACACCTGTTATAATGCCATTGTATCACTACCCGGTAGTCCTTGTCAAAAATGTTTCGCTCCAATTATTTCGCTTTTTAATAATTTATTTCACATTTTACCAATTTTTCAAAAGATTTGAAAAAAAATCATTACCAATCAAAAATATGGCTACCAAATGTCTTTGACAAGCACCACATTGATGCCATGCTCTTATTTTTACCAGGACCCGAGATTACAAAACTTTTCCGAGTACGATTTCATACTCAAACTCAGAATGTTGTTCATAAAACGTCATGTGACGTCATAGCCCGAGACTCATAGCATGTGAGTTGAGCATAAAACTGTACTCAGAAAAGTTTCATAATCTCGGGGCCAGACTTTTCCATTGACACACAATACGTCTTCAGAAAACTTACCAAAGTTGTAGTGGAGCAGACCTCTAGAGAACTCCAGTTTCTCCATGCGCATATGGAACGTGTAGGAGCACAAGTCGACACCGATCTCCACGGACAGGGATCTCCTGAGGACTGGAACATCTATACAGCACTGGAGAGTTCCACACGGGTCGCTGAGGTAGCAGGACACGCCGTCAGGAAGTTTGGGTAGGATAGCATCAACATCCGCGGAACAATCTGAATGAAAATTCATTGATTCATTTTCTTGTTAAAACTATCACTTGCAGGAATCTTTCACAGAATGTGTACATCTGAAAGAAGAGTTTTCCAACTGAAGGCCTCATAGTACACAAGCGCCACCTAGTGGAGACATTGGGGGCGGCAGACTCTATTGCTGGTGTAAATCGAAGAAATGGTTCTGCTCGACCTGAAACATACAAACATGCTACAAATCGCACCGTGAGTGCACCTTTAGGGCATCTGGTTGCATTCAGCATGGAGAGGATTAGAGGAAGTGTATTTACCTCGTGTCCAGCCCTTGGTACTGCTGTTGGCGAATGGTTCTGTGTCTCTGTCACACATAGGTGTCTGGATGTACTCTGCCAGGTCCAGCCTGTCTAGGATCTGAGATACCTGGACATCCGTCTGTGAATCCATCCCCACATTGGCATCAGAAAGGAACTGACTTAATGAGAATCCTAAAAAATAAAAATAAAATACATTTATAAAAATAAATGATTAAAATATTATGGCCAGTCCTAAAAGACAATTGAAACAATTTTTGTCAATTATCATTTATGTTGGTATACATATTAATTATATATTTTTTTATTTATTTGTAAAATGGCTTCCTCAAAATATGTATTTGTTATTTCCTATTTACTGACTGACATGGCAGTGTATCGCCCTTGAAAAATCGAAATAACTAATAATATTGAACACTACAATATTTCTTGACAGAAACTTGTATAAATACTGAGCATACCGTCTAGGGTGAATTGGGATTCCCAGTTGCAGGATCGTCTCGGGAGCGCATAGTTCGTTAACAGAGGAACTACGGCAAGACAAGCAGCGTTAAACTCAAAGCAGAGCGATACTCTAAGGCTAACTATGTATTTCCTCTGATCTACGAGGTCATCAACTTTGTACCTTTAAATAAACAGAAAATGTATTATTTTAAATATCACATCATAGTTCAAATTGTGCAGAAAGTGCAATATAACATACCCGGTAATTATCTCTATTGGGGGTAAACTACTGGTACTGGTAATATGTTTAAATGGTCCAAATTTGTTTCAATGTAGTGGTCACACTTACAAAATCTCGTTATCATTATCATTTACTGCAGCGTAAGCTGATATTACAATTTACGTAAGCGTATAATTCTGATTTGTGTGCGATGTGGCCCTGCCTTTAGGAATTGATATAGGATGGGATACGAAAAACAACGCATATTTATTGTCTTATGAACCTATAATCTAGTAAATGTATACATACTCAAATTTGACTACTCCACCAAGGTTAAACTGGTTCCAGTCACCTGCCAAAATAAAATATATTTGAATAGATTATTATTTTAATTTATTCATTTTTATTCCATTTTGTTCCATTTTCACTTACACATTCTTCGTATTTTCTTTTATTAAACATTTCATTTCACACATTACGTTTCATTTTCATTTAAATATTCTTCATGTTGACCATTGTGCATCCCATGTGCCTCCTCTGTGCCACCTTTGACCAACCAACCAACCCCTTTGCGACGACTATGGCGTCCATGGCGATGGCTGAACATCCTGTGTGCCACCTTTGAACGTCCTAGGCAACCATTCGGCAACCATTCAGCATCCTTTGAGCATCCAACGGCGTCCTGGCCAGTTTATGGTGGCACAAGGGAGGCACAACAGTCGCCCTCATGTGTAAAGGGGGCCTAAACTTACCGAGCTGTAGCCTGAACAACGTATCTTCATATATCAGGTTCTCAATTCCAAACGTGAACGTCCTGTCGCAGACGTTAATGAGCATCTTGACGTTGAATGCCATCCCTAGTGACGTCACGTGCACGCAACAATCGATTCCCGTGCAGTAGTTAGGAATATGACAAGACATGCTAAATACACCCGGATCCGACAACGATGGTAAAGTTAAACTATCAAGTTTGGGACAATCTGAAAATAACATACAAAAAAACGATAGATTTACATCGTAACAAGTGAGAACTATGCAGTATTCTATACCCAACCCAACAACATTAATTAAGCGTCAGTAGCATTTTTGGATTTTGGATATATTAATTTAGTTTAATATTATTTTAACAATTTTAAAGAAGAACTTTCAAACATCTTGCAGGCTGCAGGTACTCTTGAAGAACTTTCAGACACATTGGAACAATAATTTTATTTGATTCATATATACTCGGAGAGTGGGTACCCGGTAGGATGAGATGAAAATGTGAATGCTAAACTTATAGCACATGATCTGTTGGGTTGAGAAGGAAAGTATGAGCATACTTAAAAGGTGAGTAGTATTATAGTAGTTGAAGTAGTGAGTGAATTATTGTTTTACGTCAAAGCAGGAATATTTCACCCATACGTGACAACAACAGCAGCAGTAGTGGTAGTAGTAGTAGTAGTAGTAGTAGTAGTAGTAGTGGTAGTGGTAGTGGTGGTAGTAGTAGTAGTAGTAGTAGTAGTAGTAGTAGTAGTGGTGGTGGTGGTAGTAGTAGTAGTAGTAGTAGTGGTAGTAGTAGTAGTAGTCAGTAGTAGTCAGTAGTAGTAGTAGTAGTAGTGGTAGTAGTAGTAGTAGTAGTGGTAGTAGTCAGTAGTAGTAGTAGTAGTAGTAGTCAGTAATAGTAGTAGTAGTCAGTAGTAGTAGTAGTAGTAGTAGTAGTAGTAGTCAGTAGTAGTAGTAGTAGTAGTAGTAGTCAGTAGTAGTAGTAGTAGTAGTAGTAGTAGTAGTGGTGGTAGTAGTAGTAGTAGTAGTAGTAGTGGTAGTGGTAGTAGTGGTAGTGGTAGTGGTAATGGTAGTGGTAGTAGTAGTAGTGGTAGTAGTAGTAGTAGTAGTAGTAGTAGTAGTAGTAGTAATAGTAGTAGTAGTGGTAGTGGTAGTGGTAGTAGTGGTAGTGGTAGTGGTAGTGGTAGTGGTAGTAGTAGTAGTAGTAGTAGTAGTAGTAGTAGTAGTAGTAGTAGT
>JAUTBV010101915.1:0-15743 GCA_032361325.1 Lepetodrilus fucensis | reverse complement strand
ACTGCGGGTTTCCGGGAGAAATTCCCGGAAACCCCCGAGTAGCTCCGAAGTTGAGCGGAGTCGTCCGAATCACTACATCATATTGGATTTAGTGTTGGTATGTAAAAGAAATGACCAACGATTGTAATAAAGATCACACTATCGTTCAATAACCGTGTAGGCATGTATGACAGTATGCATTGGTTCTGTGACAGTGCAAATCATTAATTAATGATAGTATATAAGGCCATATTTGATAAAACCCTAATTAAAAGCCATGTTAGCTAGATTACATATTTGAAGATAACCTTGCCAAATATGTGTTTTCCTGTGAATACATCGGTTCTATTTCGATTAATACTGGCGGCATTAGTTAATGATGAACTATTAAAAAACATTAACACAAATCATAACACAAAAGCACCAGCTGGATTAGGAAAGGCACTGGCAGACGTCATCTGAAAATTAAGCAGTATGCCCTCAAGGATATTGGAAAAGGATTGTTTTCTAATGATAAATATAAGCCTTTGATATACATTATGTCCTCAGGAAGGAAATAGCATTGTATTGAAGATTAGCTGGCATCTCTTCTTGAAAGACAATTACATATCTTATAAAGGCATGTCGCAAAGTTGTCATAGTAGACTTTTCTGATTTAATCTAAGGTAGACGGTTCAAGGAAATACGCCTTTAATTTTGGCAGGATAGATAAATCTAACATAAGACATAGCACAGGGATCATAGAAAAACCGTTCTTCATCTGGTGGTGTCTGACTTTTGTCATGATAGTAGGATTATATAAAGTTACAGAACGTACATGATGTATATATGTCGCCCGACATCTCTAACCTCGCTATTATACAGCAAGGGCCAGACAAGATGATCAGTTATAATCCATAATCAATACACGTGGGTCCGTATGCACAAACGTAGTTCAACCACAGTTTAGGCTAAACTAGGTTTAAGCAACGAGTTATACCACTGTCGGTATGATCCTTAAACTACAGTTTAACTAAACTACGTCTGTGCATACGGACCCTGTAGATGTGTATTGTCCTACTCAGTACTATTTCACAAAGCTCTCTTATCCGCTAAGAGACCATTACATAGCGCTCTCTTTGCAGTGTATTAGCTATCGGCAAAGAGAGCGCTATGGTCTTAGTGGATAAGAGAGCTTTATGAAAGGATGCTCTGGTCTTGTCCAGTGTGGCTACGATTATGTCCATGTCAGTGGAGTGTTGGACTCGCATCCGGACAAAACAAGATCAAATCAAAACATGCTCATGTTACAAATGGCGCCCGACCTATGTTCCTGGTGGCCATTCTCCCTGGATTTTCCAACATTTAATGTTGCATGTTTTAATTTTCTACATTTAATTTTATAATAATTTGTAATCGTAAAAGTGGTTATAATGTTTCTAAAACAAATTTTGTAATTAAAATAATGATTTTGAATATGCTATGAATTCAATTTTTGTCTTGTAAAGGATTTTACGAGTGGTTTTATTACTTCTAGGTGCGGATAGTTAGTCGATCAGCAACAGAAAACTCTGTGTCCAGTCTGCACGTCAACAACATCATGGGCGACATCAGCGACGGCTGTTCCTTATCAGTTCTCATCAGCTTCTACTGTCCAAACTCACTCACCTTCAGTGGTTAGTAGACAACATGTATCATGTTTAGTATAATGCTGAATATATCCGTAAATGTACGCTTTTATCGTCATCATGTATGAATGAAAACTTCCTGCTGTGGTGTAAAACAGTACCTAACTCACTCACTTTTTCATCGACAAAGTAGGCAAAAACACTATTGATTTGAGTGATATCCTGACATTCTTATCAGTTAAAAATAGATCAAACAAAACATACTGGGCTTGCTCCTTTCTAGCTGTTCTGTCTGTACTTTCTGTCTGAGACATGCACAGTTACACTGTGCGGTGTTGATCCTTTGTAACTGCGCATGTCTCAGACAGAAAGTACAGACAGAACAGCTAGAAACAGCAAGCCCAAACTGACACACAGATAAAGGGAGGTTATTCATGAATGCAAGAATAATTTTAAATGTTTCTGTGATACCACAACATTCTTAGTTAGCAAAGAAATCTTCCTTCACGACCTTTGTTCATTGTTTGCTAACCTCCCATAAGGTATTGTGAACAAACCCATGGTAAATTCTTAATGTGCACAACTACAGCAGGTTAATATTTAACAGTCGTAGTGTGTTCTGTGTTAGATGCCCCCTTGTCACGAAGGATTCCCACAGCAACGTTAAACTCCAATCACTCGCTCATTGAAAATAAGGTATATATCATGTCAAGATATTACTAGTGAAGTGGCAATGTTCGTACTGACAACAAATAATTTGCATATTCCAGAGATCTGCCTGAAAGACAACATTGGCATTGCCGACTCGCTGTACAACCTGCGACTTGTGAAGACATTCTGTGAGCGCCATCTACCAGCAGGTTGCTTCCCCTTTACGTACGAAGATATCCTTTACACTCCGCAGTCGCTCAGAGAAAACATCCTCGCATTCATCGGAGAACTCTTCTACTGGTTCGAGATACAAAAATTTGATGGTGAGAAGCTTGATTCAAGTAGCTGTGTGAGATACGTTTTAATTTTTAATTTGTTTAATTTTTTATTTATTCAACAGTCGCATATCAGTGAAATATTTCCACTGCGACGTAAAGCATTATTTCCTTATTTCATAAACTTATCACTCATCTCACAATTTGTCCCTAGGTTCTCGGTCGTCTAGCTCCGCAGTTAATGGCGTCCCACAAGTCAGCAATGCCACCAAACGGAGCTTCCATAAAAATGACGATTCCAGATTTTCAAACAATACAGAGCTCAACAACAGTACATCGTGAGTCGTCAGGGATATCATGTTAAATATACTACATTTCCAATGTATGATTATCGATACAGATTTATTTTCGTACAGATCTTCTTTCTTCAATGATTTCAGTTTAATGTTATAGTTGTTGGATCCATATTTTATTGAAATCTAAATCTGTTATTGACATTTTGTTTCTAATGGTTACAGAATACTGCCCCGACAGGGACCATTGTTACCTAAACGTCATCAAGAGGAACCAGTACGTTACCTAGGTGAGCGCTTGCTGTCCTGTCTTATGCCATTAGGGCTGCTCGTTTATCACTTAGCCGGCTAGGATATCTAGCCGCTTTGTGCACGCATAGCACATACTCTCACAACCGATTAGCATTTCTAGACTGGGCTGGCAGAAAAACATTTGGTACTGAGTAGACTGAGCCAGGTCTGCCATGTTTTGTTTTTTTGCACTTCGCCGCCACATGACGGCGTGCAAAAAACAACAAAACTCTGGAACCAGACAACAGTTAGCTGGCTAAGGCAACTCCAACCCTAAGTGCTGAGTGACTTTAATTGACATGCCATGATATGAGCGAAATAATCTTGAAAGCTGCTCTAAATCCCAAACACACACATGCTCACAGAAACACATACAGCACACCCACGTGCACACACACACACACACGCACACACAAATTGTACAAGAACTGTTACTAAGAGTGTTGTGTGTTTACTCTTACAGGACCACCGCAACATCCACGCCGACCGCACTCACTGAGTTCCCCGCAGGACAGAGAGGTCATCAAACAGTCACTCATAGCCTGGGAGGACAACAGGTATGTGTGCTCACCTCCACTGTGAAATATATGTCACATAATAATAATAATAATAATAATAATAATACATAATTTATATAGCAGCATCTAGACTAGCTACTCAATGTCTTTGAACAAAAATACCCTGAAAAGAAATCTATAAACAATAATCTGTAAACAATTAACTTATGCTCTTCACAGGGAAGCTGAAAAAGTGCTACATGTTACCATTGTAATGTCATTTTAATTTCATTGTAATGTCATGGTATTGAAAACTTTAGTCAAATTAATAGTCCCACATTTTCCATATTAACTTGGTCTATAATTGATACTTGATTACTCGCACTGCCTTTGCTGTATGCTGCTTTACACTATGCTCTTTAGCTTACGACAGTCATAATGGCACTGATTGAATGGCTGGTTTGTGAGTATAATGCATGAGTACAAAGTGAACGTCTAAAACTAATTTGTCTTTGTCTCTTTCAGCAGCACTGTTCCTGTGAGTCAAAGTCAAGAAAGTTACAACAGTGCTCTACTAGCCAATGTCAGCATAGACTCTGAACTGAACGAGAGCTTTGCGGACGACCAGCTCGGCAGCGTCAACTTTGATTCCGATATAAGCCAATCCCCTCAGCCAACAGTCATCGACCGACAGCAAAGTGTGGCGTCAAATCTACGCGACCCGAGTCACCCAGATTTCATGGAGGTGGAAAGTATAAATTCTCGCCAGTCAAATATAAACACTTCAAGGAGTGAAAAGTTAGAACCGTTAATGCCAGCAATTTTACGACCCGCGAAAGAAAAGGTGTCGAATCACACCAAGTCCCAGGAGAGGGGTGAGCCGTGGCACCGGAAGAAAACGACCTCGCCTACAAAACCCAGGAAGACGCGTAGCTCCCCGGTGAGCAGTACTGTGATTTCAAGTCAAGGAGGGGACATTTGCATCGAGGCTGTGGTGACATTACCATCTGATGTCGTCAGTAGCGATGAAACCATAGTGACTCCGATCACCGATGACCAACTCTCGACGTGTTCCATGGAAGGAGACGCGGACACGCCAGACTCCCAGAAGAAAGGCTTCGAGGCGTTTTTTATCGACCCCGATATCTCGGTGGAGGTGTCGCTGCCTCCCGTGTCCAGCCAGTCTCCCCGGGCCTGGAGTGCCGGCTCGCATTCCGACGAGAGCGATGTCGCCGCCAGCTACACGGTGGGTCAGACTCACACGCTGGAGAGTGCCAGGAACGCCGGGATCCCGGTCGTCCAGAGCAGCGAGAGCATCATCCAGAGAACGACGTCACGGGACGGATCCGTGTCCAGCAGCAGAAGCTCGGGAGACTTCTCCGATCACGAGTCGCACAAAATACACCTCGATCATAAACTGAGAGAGACTGCTGAGCTGAAAAACTCCCTGTGTATTCCACCGAGGAGTCGACAGTCTCCAGATGTTGGAGAAAGTGAAAAACCCGACCTTGTGATTACTGACCCGCTACCAAAGACTGCAGGCGGCAAGAGGGCGTTAACGACAAACTTTGCGGAAATCAAACGGATTAAGGATACTTATGGAAATATTGACAATTCTGGGTTGGTTTACATGCAGAACGGCCGAGAGAAGGGAACTGGTAGTGCAGGGTCTCTGAAGTCAGCTTTCTTGAGGAAGCAAGGAGATTCTGGTGGGAAGAAGACGTCTTTTGCGACACTGCCAAACGAAACAACGTGGAGCGCTCGGGCGAGTCAGTCGTCGACGGCGCAGGCTCAGAGTAACGGGTCCGGGACTGCGCAGCCCGTCGTGTCCGGGGAGCTGGCTCAGCTCCGGCTGAGACTGGATGAGAAGAGGAAGGAGATCGAGAAGAAGAAGCAGAGAATGGACGTGCAGCAGCAGAAGATGAGGCAGAGGCTTGGGAAGGCCGCGTTCATGAGGGTCGTGTCGCGACACATGGACGACGGCGGGTCCTCGGCTGAAGCCAGCCCGATGGAGAGGACGAAAGGAGAGATTGACGAGAGACTCGGTCACGTGTCGCCGCCGTCTGATCCTCACAGACCCTCAACTCTGATGGACACATCTTTGTCCGCCTCTCAAAGGTCGAGGGCATTTTCTAGGGAAGGCATCCAACAGACAATAGACAATGTTAGAAAGAAATGGTTCAGGGAAGATGATTTGGTGGGCGGCGAACGTCCCCCTGATGATGAGCGTATGACGCAAAGTCTAGAAGACAGATCTGGCTCCATTCCCAATATGCACCCATCTTCAAGTCATCCTATGACAGACAGCCAACACAGTACGAGTAGTCAGCATAGTACTGGCAGTCAGCCAGAGTCCTACGAGGCATACGACTCCTCCCTAGATAGGCTTAATAAGAACTTGACAGACCTCCAGGGCGAGATAGCTCGGCTGTCCTTGCAGCAGGAGCAGATCAAGTTCCTGCAGTCTCCCCAGGGCTGTACACAGGCAGACATGCAGCCGGACGATCACGGGCAATCCACGACGAAAGTCTCCTCTGTTCCTCCTCAACCTGGCCCTCAAACAGATTTCCCTACTTCCGCTCGTCCAGTTGCTCACGGAGGACTGGGAGAACCGCATCAGCCGTACTTAATGCAGCCTCCCCACACATCCACCAGCCAGTTCATGCCAGATTCCATCAGTAAAGGTCCACCTGCTGCACCTGTCAATCAGATGTACAGAGTGCGAACCACTCCCAATCCTGTGCCATACTCCGCCCCCAAACACCCGTCTGAGACGCTCCCCTACAGTTCACCGATAATGTCGGCCACGAGCTACCAACCAGTTCCCCAGTCACAGCCAGCTGTGTACCAGCCTCACCCCCGGCCGCCAAGCTCCACCCAGCACTCACTGCCTACCACCACCCCACAGACATCGCTCCCGACCGAGAGACGAGTCCCCACGCCCCCAGGATACACACTGCCCCCACACTCCCCCGACGCCCCACCCAGTGTGGATACAGCTTCTGAGGACAGTTCCTCCACACAGAACGGCTTCTTCGTGTCATTCGGGGACGAGACTCCTAAGCGTTCGAAGCCGAGGCTTGGCAAGGACAGACCCAAGAAGACGGAAACTAAGTCCGAGTCGACTCCTGTTCAACCTGCCCCTGTTCAACCTGCTCCTGTTCAGCCTGCCCCTGTTCAACCTGCCCCTGTTCAATCTACTCCTGTCCCTGCAGCCAGTGTTACGACTAGTGCAGTGACGCGACCATCACCCAGTACACAGGCAGAGTTCAGTTCACCAAGCACTAGATATGTCATTGATGATGTAGATTCATCTCAAAGCAGTGTAAGTATTACATTCACAAAATTGACAGGGGTAATAATGTAGGGCTTTCAGCCAGCTTTGGGGCATGGATTTGGCGCAATATAAATTGCACATTATTTTTATATTATTATTATTCTTTTAATACCGTTAATAACAATGCACATTTATTCCATTCCTATTACATGTCGTACATATACTCATGGCACTACATAAATATGCATTCCGTATTGATATTGGTCTTAATCTCGGAAAATGTTCTTGAAATGTACATTAATTATCCTCTATGTCTATCATTCATTCATGAACTTTCCACACATAGTTATGAGGTTTTATCAAGTTTTGCAGAATTGTGTGATTTTAAAACAGTTGAATGCATGTCAACTTATTTTCCATTTCTCTCAGTCTCCTTGAATTTGTAATCTCTAATTCGTTTTGTTTTGAATGCATTTTTTAAAAACAATATAATAAAAAACCATGACAAATTCGAACACAGGTGTTATGTTTAGTACTGTGTACCATGTCTTGAAGCGTGGCATGGCACAGTAATGACCGTATGTTGGCGTGTTTTTCAGCCGTCAGAGGAAGAGTTGGCGAAGAAGAAGGAGAGGATCCGTGTGATGCAACTGAAGAGGAAGGAGGAGCAGGAGAAGAAGAGGCTGGAGAAGGAGCAGGAGAGCATAAAGCAGAGAGAGGCTCAGAGGTGGGAGGAGTTAGGAGTCGCACTATTTTTTTGCATATTTTTTTTGGTATTGGGGTTTTAAAGTCGCTTTCTAGAATCTTTCACTAATATCGTGACTTGTCAGTTTAGGGCAGGAGGAAACCCGCAACATCCGTAGTACTGAATGTTACATTAAACCTGCGAGCACCGGCTGGTACTGACAAGACCAAGGATGATAACTGCATTGCCTCTCTACAGTCAGAGGAGTAGCACTAGAGGATCGTATATAAGAGCAAGTAGTGCGCTTTTATCACTATTAGTAGGTGGTAGTATTAAGAATCTTTAAAGCGTCATCGCCTATGGGTGAGATATTCCCGCCGCGCCGTAAAACATTAATTCAATAAAGCGTCTCTAAAACCCAATTTAAAAAATACAGCATTATGGTAGATTGTCGGATTTCAAAGACAAAGGTCCTGAGATCGAATCTGGCCCAATATCAATTTTCATTGCATTTACCTTTCTGACACGATTACGATAGGGATGCACTGACTGTAATGTCGCAGTGCAGTTATCTTCCTTGCTTCATCAGTATCAGTTGGTGCTTGAAGGTTTAACTCTCTCCCTGCTGGAGTAGACACAGCTCATTAGGGCATCTCTGGTTGCCTCCAGCATGGAGAGAGTTCATGCAACACTGTTCCGGGTATTGCAGATTTCAGCATGCTGTAAAATGACAAGTTTTCATATGAGGTAAACAATAATTCAACAAGAAGATAAAACTAAATATCCTAATATTCAGGGTTTCTGAACAAGAGGATGACGAATCCTGTTGCCTGTGTTCAGAGCAGGTCACATAGTCCTCAATGTTAGGAGTGGAGGGGAGATGTGGGCAATGCTGACCCTGGGGTCAGTCTTCAGGGGACGTCACACATTCTTCTCTGCATGTCGTAGGTTAAAGCAGGAGGAGGCGGAGCAGAAGAAGGCGGAGGACAAAGCTCGGCGCGAGCAGATCTACCAGCAGTACCTCCTCCGCAAACAGAAGGACGACGACGAGGTCAAGGTCAAGCCCGATAAGCCGCCAGAGCGGCCCGCCAAGGCCAAACCTAGGCCCAAGTCCATGTTCATCAAGGCCAGCAACTCCCCGCCGCAGGACGACGAAGGTTTGATTACGTCTCTGGACGATACGTCTGCACCCCGAACATTGTTTATTCCTCCGTCTGCTGCCAGTACTGCTGCTGCCTGTAAGTGTGTGTGCATGTCCGCTAGTTTTACCTCTTTGATTGTCACTTCTCAGTATAGGCATTGTCACAAATATTTGGAAATAATCAGTGAATATTTGGAAATAATCTATGGAAATAATCAGTGGAACTATAGTGGAACTATAGTGGAACTATAGTGACATGTGATAGTAATTGTGTTCATATGAATACCTTGGTTCACTATCTTCAAATTTCTTACTTAGCTATTTAAATTTTCAGTTTTGTGTGGTAACTGAGAAGTGATATTTTCCTGTATTTTGTTTAGTTTTTGACAATGTTATGTCGTTCTCATCTACATATTTCCATTGTCATGATTTTGTATAATTTAACAAGGTCTTTGAAATTTGGTATTCTACAGTTTCCAAATTACAAATACCAGGCCTTGAGTTTACGAAACTTTTCTGAGTACGATTTCACAAATCCCCATGTAAAATTTGAGCTTGAGCATGAAATCGTACTTAAAAAAATATTATAATCCCTGGGCCAGAACTCGTTTAGCATTTTTCTGCTGAGGTAATCAAACCTGCTGATCTGCACGGCATCTGCAGCAGTGAAATGGTTAAATGATTTACTTTGATTGCATGATTCCGTTAGCAAGTTATCGTTGACCTTTCTCAACATCTACTTTAACTTGATGTTCCTGTTAAGCAATTGCTCTGTATCTATATGAATGGCTTGGTAGTTTGAGTAGCAAACATTTTTATTGTTTCCATTTAACATGAAGGTAAGTCATTAAGTGTTGTGTTGAACGGTACCCTTTGCATTTCAATGTACTACTGTATGCTGTGAAACTATATGCATTATTACGTTTGTTTTTGACCTCCTAGACTATTGAGAAATGTGAGGTTGCACTGGTGTTAAGCTTGAGCAGGATAGGATGTGATATTGGGTGTACAGTGTGCATTCGTGTTGGCATGGTTGAAGTAGCTGTGTGTTTTGTAAATATACTGTGGGATCTTTCATTCAGGATTGGAATGTGAAGCATGCTAGGCTTGCTGTGAGCTGTATAGATTAACCATGACAGACCAATTCCCCTGACTAGACAGTGTGCTATCAACAATAATAATAATTAATATGTATTGATTCTGTCTTTGGATGTTTTGAGGATATCCGAGAGCAAATAGGTGTTTAACTACTACCCATAATTTTCTCTTGTGTTTTTCTGTATGTGTATAGTAAATCCATGTGAAGGGTAGGAAAAGACATTTTTGGCTGAAATGAAAAATTATGAAAATGACATCTTTCAGTATTCCTCAAGATATCTTTGATTGGGGACGACAAGCCATGTTACATCATAGATCACTAAACCACAAGCCATGTTACATCATAGATCACTAAACCACTAAAACAAATACTTAAATGTGTATCTTTATACATTTATTATTATTTGACAGAATTTGGTTTGCACAAACATGAATGGCAATTGACATTTATTTATGCTTGATGTTTTCATTATGCTATTTCTTTCTTGCAAAATATTGCTATGGCCATGAAATCAGTGTGCTTCTTGTTTGCTAAAGTCGGTATGTTTATGAGCATGAATACAATGAGTACAATACAGTTGTACATTAACTTGTTATGATCAGTGAGAGGTAATCTTGTATTTATATATTGGTCCTCCTACCATTTTTGTCATGTACAGGAATCTGATTAATTATGATATGATTTTATTGTCATGTATTTATTAAGGGCATAATATCACAATTGATGGACCTGTATAATGGACAAACGCATTTCGATCTGAGACTAATTATGCTTGATTTATCCACCCAAAAGTTGGTGTTTAGTGATGTATGTGTTAGCACTCAATAGCTATCAAAGAAATCATGTTATATGAATAAAGGGAATATTCTGCTAATTATCTTGTCTTTGATGCATTAACTGATCTATGAAGGAATTCTAAAAAAGTCTAGTCGTTTCACTTTGAATTATAAGAAAATCTGGTCGTTTCACTTTGAATTCTTAGAAAATCTATTTGTACCACTTAGAGTTATGTCCCTTTGTATGCATATGAATAACAGCAAAAAGTAATACAACCACATTCAGGTTGACGACAGCTGGTTGATACACTCGGTTCAATGTATTGGTATTGCAGTGCAATTTTGTCCATCATACAGCGGTGAAAAGGTTTTTGGAAGTACAAACATGATTTTATATATCTCAAGTGAATGTACTTTGCAGTTGTAGCTAAGAACTAGTCCAAAACAGCCATAAATATCTGTGATATTATGCCTTTAAGTCATGTGACATTAATATTATTTTCTGATTATTCAGAGTGCTGTGTGTCATGAACATTCCTTGACTCAAACTATTCCCATGAAATCAGTAATTAACACTGTTACTATTAATAAGGAAAATTCAGGGGTCCGTTCCACATAACAATTGTACCGCTACGAGAGTCATACCTCCTTAAAGCAACTCCATGTTAACGTACAGCAGTTGTGACTCGTAGCGCTACAGTTCTGTGGAGCGTGCCCCGAAGTAATTTGAAAGTACATGGAGACACTGATTATCATCCATACAGCAATATATTGTAACTAACATATATATATATATGCACTAACTTGTAGATTAGTACTATCTCTAACGCTTGATTACTTTTGATTGGTTGACATGTAGTCCCTGAGACTTCCTGCATTTTGTTTTGTTGCATCATTCGGACGCCGTCAGGTTTGCTTGTTTCAGCCTCTACCTCCACCTCTCTTCACCCCAAACGGAAAATACCGGTACCATATAAATCAGGAAAGTTGAGGAAAGCAGGTGTGTAGCAATGGTACTCGGTTCTTCTGAACTGACAACAGGTCCATTTAATTTAACGAGAATACACATTTTTAAATGGCATACATTTTATGGATTCATTTTTCTCAAAGGTTGAATCCTAAAAATCGTGATGGAGCAATGCCATGGAGGTTACTACTGTGCTATTTTAATCTATTCCGCCACCCACCAGTGCAATTAATTCAAATATTATGGATTGTCTTGTTGTTAAAGGCTGAATTCGAAGCTTGCTGTAAATGTAAACTACATGGAAAGATAAAAAATTATATTATTAATATAATATAGCCATAATAACCATCCATGGTTTAAATTAGCACTCGGTAAGAAACTTGCCGGAAAATTAACCTACACCACAAGATAAAAGTTAAAAGAAATTTACCAAAATATTAAACAATACTTTTTTTAGTTTACTAGTACCGGTATGTCAGGTTGATAGAAATTCAAACACTTGTGATTATTGAGAAACTGTATCATTTTAAAATTGGACAATTTAGAACAAATTTAATTAATAAATAATCTTGGTTAATTGGCTAATATTATTCAAATACTTTGGATGGAATGAAAATAAAAAGTGATTATTTATTTTACCTGCAATTAGAAATAATGGCATTACATGTACTATTACCTTAAATTTTATATATCTACCATGATAGAAATGTATATGATTCATATTTTGAATATAGAAGTTGTATGAATGACTAACTGAACCTCATTTGAAGTAATATCCAAGTATGTGGGATCATAATTATATCCAATAGTCAATATTTACAGCTGTAACACAATACTAGGGTTACTTATCTTATTGCAGACAGGTCTTCATTTGTAAATATTTGTAAAATGACATCACATCGTATTAAAATAATTTAACATAATTTATGTTCTTCTTTCGTGGGCATTATTTAGTTTGCTAATACCACAAGTAATTATCTGTTCAGATATACATGTATTACAACTGTATGGGTTTTTTTAAATAACAAATTTGTCTCTCGGTCAGACTAAACATTTTTAGGATGTTGTCATTTTCCCAATGGAGATTTATACTTTTGCTTTGTTTTTCTTGTTTTCACCCAATATCCTGTAAATATACTCACCGTATTCCATACCAATGTACTCTATAATTGTGGTGGTGCAATTTTTACAGTTTTTACTTTAGTAGCAACTGCACACAGCGTTCACAAGACATGGTGAGGGAGAAACGTATTACAACAACTGCACTGCCACTGTCTAAGAGATTTTTAAATAATTTACTTTTCTGTTTTATTTTTTTCTCATTCTATTCACGTGTGTGGATGATTGAGTGAGGAACATGTCTAGTTTACGATGCCAGCAATGTGTATAACATCAACAATTGAAAAGTGGTAAAATAATCATCATCATCACTTAACTTACTTGTCATTGACAAAGCCAAAATGCTTGTGCTTTTTCATAAATGACCAACTAATCTCATCTGTCTTAATTATTATGGAAGAGTGGGCCATTTTCTGTGTACACTATTGACTGCTGTTGTGACTTTATGAGTTTGTCCATACTCATAGATGCTGCAATTTTAAGCAGACTATTTTTTGTCTTATGAAAATACTAAGTGGTATAAAATTGAAAATTAGGTTAATCATTCCTAATAATATAATGTTATACAGGTTTGCATAAGTATATCTTGTAAAATAATTGAGAAATTAAGGAGTTTAATGTTGATGCTGGACTCTCGCTCAATTATGACAATGTTATTGTAACAAGGATCTTATATAAAGTAATACATGTAGTTTCTGATTTATTTTGAAAGACGTGTTTGCGACTAAAGCATAATTTTTCAATACAATTGCACTAACATCTGTCAGTTCAAGTTGATAATCTTCGTTAATTCAATACTTGAACAGCATGTTTTTCAAATGCATCCTCTTTCACCAATTGACCTGTAGATTTGTGCAATAATGGAGATGATGATGATGATGTGTGATTTTGATGTACAATGTACATGTAGTGAGCATTTATGAGAAGAAATATAGTTCTGCATTGTGTTCTTAAGTAGTCAAATTGCATTCAGTACTCCTAACTGCATCAAATCTTTGCACTGAATAGTAGTACTTGAATGTCTTTTATATGATCAGCCATTGCGATCACATCCCTTTTTATGAAACCTTGAACCCAACAAACTCTGCTGTTAAAGATACGCTACCTGTCAGAATTCTACTTTACCTCTCTTGTACACTGTCCAAATTTAGAAATATATCTGACAACTGTGTACCGTACCTTTAACATTGCTCCAAGTCCTGCTTCTACAGTGTTGTGTGTGTGACTATGTGCCTTTAATGCATCATTCTCTCCCCTCAGTCTCTTGCAACACTCTAACACAAAATGGCCGCCCAGGTGGAGCCACGTACAGGAGACCGCCTTCACCAGGTGGGTATTACAGAGATGGTACCCTAGGTATCACATGGACTAATCTGAAAAGCCATGATATAAGTGAAAGGATCTTGAAAGTGGCTCTAAACCACAATTTTAAAAATAAAATAAAATACAACCAAAAAATAAATAAAAGGAGCAATAATGGAGTTGGCCTGCAACTAGCAGGAATTATCTTTAAAACAAATGTTTTTTTGTATCTACTTCCAGTCTAAATCTGAGAAATACCAGGAAATATCATGTTGATATCATATAGTAATGTTTTGTGAAATCAAGAAATATGATTTCACAAGCAGTACCAGAGCATTAAATCGTTTAGTTTATGCAAAACCCTGTCCAAAATTGCCATGTTCCTTTTTGTTACAATGTAACATATATTTATTCCTCATATGCCGAAGTTCTCAGTCAGAGTTAATATAACGGTTATGTTCTGTTCCGTTCTGCCTCCTTGATCCTAAGCATAAAACCAACTTGTGTATAGATACAATACGTAGGTCAGCACTAATCTATTATCTTTAAATGAAGTGTCTTACTGCTGTCACTGTAAGTAGTACTAGACAGTTATAGTGCTTACTGGTGTTCATTTGTGTCCCATTGTGCATTTAGAATGTGACAATCTTTGACGTGTGAAATGCTGCACAGTTTTCTAACCAACCAATTGATTCAAGAGCATTTGTTTTACAGCTTTTATTTTAAAGTTATTGTTATGTATTATATTTCTTTTAGTTATGTATAATTTTCAATAATGTTTGTTTTGAAATCTTTCTGTATTTATTTATGTTACAATTTATGCTTGTAAATTGACTTAATATTTAATGTGATACAATTTAAAAAAGAAAAGTAACAGTAACATAAGAGTAGAATCTACAGTCATATCTCTTACTACAATATTACAAAATGATGTAGTCATTTTAGTCAGGAGGGTGTTTTACTGCAGCTAGCCGAAATTCTCTAAGCTACAAATGCGTAGATTTGTCTACATGTGAAGATTTATCATTCCAGATCTGTATCGCCTGAGAGGAAACCCAGGCAGTGATAGTGGGTCTAATGCTGGAACTGACTACTCAGGTCTGTGTACCCGTTGTGTGGTCAACAGTATCACTTGACTGATAGATAATATTGTATTGTGTCATTGGAACTGCCTTCAAATTGGTGGTCATATGAAAGTTTTAATAAAGTTCAAATCTGTGTCCATGGTAGTTCATATTAAACTCTGTGTGCATGGTAGTGTTTGAACTTCATTCAAATCCTTGGGACCTATTCTCAAAACGTTCTTATGAATTTCTTAACCTAAGAACAGTTCTTAACAATTCTTATAGTATGGCTACAAACTGTTCTTAGGCTAAGAAGTTCATAAGAACGTTTCGAAAATAGGCCGCCTTATATACAAAGACGTATAACCAGTTGATACAATCGTTGTCGATTGCTTGAACTGCCCATATTCTCGTCCACAGGAATATGCAATATCTTTACATTCACTCATTTCAGGACCCAAGCTGTTTGTGAAGCCCAGCTCCAAGTCTAACCGGAACCTCATCAGCAATGCCATCAGTCACTGCTGTCTCGCCGGCATTGTCAACACAGACACCAAGAACAAGGTGCTAGAGGTGAGACTGCTTTACCATGTTTACCACCGGGAGAATATTACCTCCCTTAGTCTGCTTTAAAATGAGATCCGAAACTAACGCTCAAACAGATATATATGACACTCGCTTCGTAAACGGTCTCAGGAAATCGCCATACAAAACCTGTTC
>JAUTBV010101893.1:0-15747 GCA_032361325.1 Lepetodrilus fucensis | reverse complement strand
TGTTTTTCATTCCATGAATTATTTACCGCGATAATCTATGAAATAGGGGTGTCAATGCATTTCATGCCCAACTATAGATGGAAACTAAAGCTAGGCATGGACAGATGGATGGAAGTCTATCACTGGCACCACCACACCAGTAGTCTGTAGTAATATGGAGAACTTCCCATACACTTTGACTTTACTCACATGTAATGCTGAATAAGTATACAATATGGATAATTTCCTTACACATTTTTGGAATTATATTCATCAGACATGTTATACATGCAAATGTAGTGATGAATAAATTAAATCAACACTAATAATGTAATATATCCTTGCAAATAGTAAGGATATGCTTTGACTGTATCCAACCATTGGCAAGATCGGCCTTGCACCATTCAAAATCACACTTCTTTAGGGCATCTCTGGTTGCCTCCAGCATGGAATGAGTTAAACAGCAACATCATTTACAACATCACAGCAATATCCTTCACAATATCCTTCACAATATCCTTCACAATATCCTTCACAATATCCTTCACAATATCCTTCACAATATCCTATCTATGGTTGAAAGGAAATGAAGAAATGAGGACTAGGTAATGAGTAGCTCTGAGATACAGGCCAAGAAGTTATGATGTCATGCTAAAACTCAAATGTTGCTTTGGGAGGAGCAAAGAATTGTACTAACAAATATCGTAGCCTCAGGGACTGCTGTTTCCAGGTGCATAGGTGTACATGGAATACTTAGTGTTTTTGTCATATTTTTCCTCATAGATCATGGAAATTGGATGACACAACAACATGGTTGGTGTATATTTGTTTCCTTAGCAGGATTTCTATTGCACCAGAGCAGGTTGATCAGAGAAATATTCAAATGAAATGCACAGTTATGAAAAACACTGCTTTCCATAGAAAATACAATGCTATAATACAAGTAAATATTTCCTAGTCAAATTTTAGTCCATGTAAAAAGGAATGGCTCAACCAAAACTGTTTCAGGGATGTTTGAATTGCAAACAGTTCCCAAAAATCTATATTTGGAATGACATAACAGTATACATGCGCAGTGTTTTAGCACACATTCTTGTGACATTTTGGACAGTGTTAGAAATTACCGCTGGTCCGGCCATTTCTCCCAATGCTAAAGATATCCTAAGGGCCAGTAGAAATTCATGTTTTTTTGGTAAACATTTGTTATATGTATCATTATTCGGGCCAGTAGGTTTCCAGCGGTAATTTCGAACACCGAATTTCTGGACCTATGGTAAATACTCCATTTCAGTGCTTGCCAGTTTGTGGACACCATTGTATCAGAGAAGGGAGAAGGTGTATTGGAGACCCTGCTAATTAAATCTTGCAATGGTAGTGACTAAGACAAAGCTGAAGTAAGGAAGGCCAGTCTAAGATAAATTGATTCATCCCTCCCCTCCCCACGCTGATGTAACTGTACTTTCATCACGCCAACAATGCTGATCACCACAACATTAACAAACAATTTTTCCATTTTTGCATAAACAAACCTGCTGTCGGTTTTGCCAGCTAGCAGTAATGGTTGTTTGAAGGGCCTCCTCGTTGATTGTCTTATAGATCTCTAATAGGTCTAGACATTGTCACATCCCATGATATTTCTGCCTAATGTTCAACCGTCATCACAGCGACATCACCACAGTAATTACCAAAAATGGCACTGTCTCCGCATGACCTATTTGAAAAGTTAACTCTTAAAATTCCAGCATACACCTTTAGAACATCTTGACAGTTTCTGTTTGATTTTCTTTTTGTCCAAAAGAACACTGAGAGTTCAACAATCTGTTCTATTTTAATTCCCACTAGCCTGAAAAGAAATGTAGGGTTAAAATGAAACAATACTACAAAGTCATATTACCAACATAAGGGTTAAAACATCTCACGGACAAGAACAGCATTTTGCCATTTGACAATATAACAGACTTACATAAAGTAAGAGAGTTAAGAAGATGTCTTCTTTCGTGTATCAAATTTTACTTTGAGTGTGTCGAATGGAATACCAATGAAATAACATCCTTATTAAAAATGGCCAAATCAATTCTTCAGGTTTCCTCTTTAGATACCTTAGCTTTAGATGACCCTCATCATGGAAAGAAGTAATACTCTCAACATCAAATTAATAGCCTAGGCCTGCCACAGGACAGAGATGTGGAAACTGATAGCACTGGACAGGATGTTGAAGACATATACATAACTGACAACTAATGTCTATCTCTGCAGACACAGTCATATTGAGTGTCAATGTTGAGGGATATGTTTCCTTTTTCACACTTTCCATTGTATATTATCATAGAAAAAGGAATTGCACGTTATAATGTCTAATTTTCAACTTCATATTCCATCCATTGTATATTATATAAAAAATGAATTGCATGTTATAATATTATTTATCTAAATAAATTTTAGAACAAATTCAAAATTGAACAAAGATCCATCTGTCTTTCAACCTAAGGTTCAATTCTATACATGCATTTTCATCCATAATTTTGTCTAACTTACATTTTTTAAATATTTAATAACGAGTTACTCTTTTAAAATTAATGGCTACAATATAATACAATTTCAACACAATGCAGAATACTACAGTAATAACATTCCTCCATCATTACTATGTACAGACCATAGATATCATTAAACCTTTACTATGTACAGACTATGTACAGACTATGTACTGGTAATTAAATCTTTACTATGTACAGACCATCGATATCATTGTCTTTACTATGTACTGACCATAGATATCATAGTCGCAAATGGGTGAAAGATTCCCGCAGTGACATTAAATTCCATATTCACTCACTCACTCTCACCATAGATATCATTAATTCTTTACTAATGACCATAGATATCATTAACTCTTTACTATGTAGACCATAGATATCATTAACTCTTTACTATGTACTGACCATATATATCATTGTCTTCACTATGTACTGACAATAGATATCATTAACTCTTTACTATGTACAGACCATATATATCATTAACTCTTTAACATGTACAGACCATATATATCATTAACTCTTTACTATGTACAGACCATAGATATCATTAACTCTTTACTATGTACAGACCATAGATATCATTAACTCTTCGCTATGTACAGACCATAGATATCATTAACTCTTTACTATGTATAGACCATAGATATCATTAACTGTTCACAGGCCATGTATTTGACCACTATAGGTGTCACTGTCATCATAACAGGATGTGCTGGAAATGACCGGTATCCATTCATTGTGATATTTTCCCCATCTATCCCTGGGAAAGGATTCAATATTCCATGTTGAGCTTCTACTACTGTTTTCTCGTCTCCACTTACCTATTAGAACACACTTTTGTCAGTAATGCTGATATGGATACAGGGATATTTTTGACATGCGCGTCTACATTTGTTGTCATGTTATCCCAAAGTGACATCGTGAGGTAATTTGGCCGGAATTAATCTGCATGGTAACTATTGTGTTCCTATTCTTATCCTTTGCTCTGGTCATTGATCATTAGTCTAGAGATTGTGACCAGATCTCGTTAAAAAAACCCAGCAATTCTTTCCTCTTTTTTGTTGTTGTGGTGAAGCCGTATGTGAAGACAAATACAATTCATTGTGGTACACAGAAACCCTGGACAGTGGGCAGTTATGGTATTGAATGGCCAGACAAAAAGGGGAGAGGGTTCTGGAACAGGAATGCAAAGTAAATACATGAAAAGAGGTATACATTAACTTAGTGATGCATTAATTTCATGATTTACAGTATTACTAGACAGGTAACTTCTGCAGATATTAATGCGAGGTGTCCCAGACTGGGTTTGAACTCAGGAACTTCAGCTTCAAAGACCTACGATCTACCTCCATGCTAACAGTTAGTGACACCTGCAAATCTTGCATACTAGTGGCCACTTCTGCTTCACACTGCTGTGAAATTAAATTAAGTTTTGCATCACGACCTATTCTTGAAATGTGAGCATGTGTTTGACTTTGGTGCCAGATTTTCTGCTCATCTGTATACAGTTTGACAGTCAAGAGAAATATACTCAGTGCATAGCAATAGAAATCTTTATTATTTAATAAGCTCATGCCACATTAACTGAGTCAATGATTTGTTGAAATGCTGACAGAAATACAATAAGTGTATTCACTGAGCAAGGATTCAATTTAGATACGAAAATAATGCTATCTCATTAAGCAAGTTCTTAAAAAAAATGTTCATGTTAAACTGACATATTTTATTGAATAGTGAATTTTTCTTGTTAGTCTGTTAAGAGTAATTAATTTGATTGTCTTAGAATTCCTTCTACCATTCTGCATGTATTGAGATAGGCATAATAAATATGAATATGTATCACTTGAACATTGATCCATACTATTACATGTACTACACAACACTGCCATATTCTGTCCCGCCAATCCCCAACCCCAAAAGAGGTATTATATTTACTGGTCAATGAATGACACTAAAAAATACAAAAAGACACTAAAAATCCTAAATTATCAAGAATTAATATAATTTCATATGTAAATCCGATATAATCTTCCCCCGAAAAAAATCCTAAATGCATGTGCAACAAATATTTTGAGATTATTATATATTTTCTGGCAAAATAATACATATAGTAATTAATAGCAAAGTATGCACAATTCATGTATCAGCTGTGTATACTGTATATATAGAATCTATATGCATTATTTTTAGCTTCACATGAGAGAACATGACCGTGTTGACCTCTTATGCAAGATCTTCGCCCCTTGACCTCTCTCACAGCTGTTCAAGTTCTTTACTACCCCACATAATCTACCTGGACAAACACCAGTCATCAAAGAATGGTAATTAAGTTTTCAAGTGTTGGGTTCTGCCCTTTTGAGCAAACATTACATGACCAATAGATAATCCAAAAATAAATCCATCTACTTATAACCTTCCAATATAGAATGCAATAAAACAATTCTTCATATAATTGTCTTTAAAAAATAATTCTTCAAATATTTTCAATTATTCCGTTAATTTGCACCATTGAACACTTGATAGGTCCACGTGAAGTAAAATTCAATACACACGCTTAAAGCCATTCTTTGCAGTAGCTCTTTTGTGTCCAGGGAAGAAAGCTGTTACGGCTTCTACACAAGACGGGACAAAAACATGTGAAGGATTGCCGTGTGGCAGCTAACAGCACGGGCAGCATTTCTCCGCTGAATGGAGCGGCCGAAAATATGCTCTTGACCGCACAAAAAGCTTGTTTAACAGAGCCAAGGCATGGCCGCGGCAATTATCTGCCAACAAATATTAGCAAAACACATCGGGAGTTAACAAGCCAGCCACAGATGCCAGACAGTATTGCAATTTAACACTTAATGATCTAAAATGTGGTACCTAGATTTTTGTGGGTGAACCTTAATTTACAGTTATGTTATGGATTGCAGGATTTATTGAATAGCATTATTATACATTACACCACCGATCATCACTGATGTTTTATAAGGGCATTTTTTTTTATTAAAAGAGAAGCATTAATACAAATAGGATATAATACTATTGTCACATCTTCATGTACGTATTTGTAAAAGATAGTTATTGTTGTTACCATTATTATGTAACAAACTTGGATATTAGGTATATTTTTCTTTCAATCTTCGACTAAACATTATAGACAAAAGATGAATGGAAGGAAAAGCAATTAGCTTGGTAATGAAATAAAGAATTCAAGAACTTTGCATATTTCATTACTAGAATGAAATATAAATGTTTAAAATTCCTGGCCGACTGGATATGTTAGAAAATTGTATGTGAAGATACCGACAAAGACTGTTAATGTTTCAGAAAGTCATCGTGACAGTTCCAATGTCCTTCTGTCATTAGTGAGGAAAGACATGAAGACCAAGAGAGGCATCTAACAATTATCATATCCCAAGCAGTTTTATGTTGGTCACCATGAATTATTCACTCGGCAATCGAGGGAAATGTGCGTAAAGTGTTAATATGATACGAGTATTTCAAGCATCGGCACCTCAGAATTCTACTCTGTCCATTGCAGTCCCTGGGAAGTCCTAGGAAGCTGTTTCTGAGACCAGCAAGATAAAGGGTAAATCAGTCTCCGAGACCAGCCAGATAAAGGGTAAATCAAAACATTATACAGACACTACAGTCTTAAATTAGTGCCACACAGTCATGAAATATGAAGCAGCATCACTATTCTCTGTGACATTGTGTATGTCAGAACTGTCAGATGACTGATATCAGTTACACAGCTGAATGCTGAGTAAATATTTTCACATTTTCTACACAATTAACATGTAGAAATGAAAGCAATCATATAGGCCTACCCTACATACCGGTAATATACTAGTAAACAAATGCTGTAAATAAATAAAAAATATATATTTAAATTTTATTTTATTTTAAATGCTTCAGCAATTAAATTTATATACAGTCTACATGTATTTTAAATCATTTAAAAAAAATTAATAAAAAAATTAATTATGATTTTGTTTTAACTGGATACAAATTCTACAGTACCCATGGTACTGTATATATGATTATAATTGGTCTGACAAGGACAGCAACAGTTCCTGCAAGATTTCTATTGATGTGCAACACACTAGTATACAAAGTTTGTATATATTAAGTTAATGAACACCATTATACACAAGTTTGTGCAGTATATACATGAACATTGAAAGTTGTGAGCAGTAAATACAAAGTATTGATATATAAAATGCAAATCAAAAATATCAAATCTGAATTTCAAGACATTTTTAGTTTAAAAAAAAAAGACATACATTTTTAATGTTAATAAAATTGAAAGAAAATAAATAGATGAAAAAATGAATACAAATACATCTATCATGCAATCACAGATAAACAAATTACATCACAACAAATAAATTTAAATATTTATTTTTTTAAATAAAAAAGTCCTTATATTATATAGTAACGATGTCAATGTTAATGTTAATAAAACCGAAGGCAACTGAAAGTACATACCAAAAGTGCAACATAAAAGTCCTCATGCAAAAGCTTGTGCCAAAAAGCTACCTTGAAGGAAGAGAGATTGGCGAACAGGCAGAAGGTTGGACGTTCATCAATAAAACATGAGGATCAATTGATTTTGGTAGGCAGGCACACTTCTGGCACGAGGCACCTGTCCTTGCAAGTTAGTGGACACTGCTGGACAATGGTCAGTCTGTACGTGGAGTGACAATGGCTAAAAATGGACTCATCTGCCCAAAAATCTCCAAGGAATGAAAATACTCTCTGGACAATGAGTGACCACTTGACCACTCGTTTGGTAACCATGGTTTCTGCAACACCAGCAATGATTGATTTTAGACCACTAATCAATTTTTAATCAATGATATTTTGTGTGATGCTAAAACAAACTCCACTTGAGAGAGTATGTGCTGTAGACTATTCACGAACTTTTCTAAACTTTATTTTTGCATGTGCGTGTGTGTGTGTAAAAGTTGTGCAGCTGACCAATCAAACAGCTTTTGTAGTGGTCAGTTTGACCAGGTACTGGACCACTGGACAGCTGGTCTTTCAATAAAACAATGCAAGAAAATACAAAAGAAATTAGCAGCTTAAAGGATGTATTTAAAGCATCAAAACCATCCTCTTGTGTGAATGACATGGAGATGAATAGAGGTGTGTAGATTTATTGACCTGGCCGTAGAGGTCACCTTTCTATTAACATGATGCTATAATCTATCAGCTCGTCCCGGTCTCGCGCCAAAACACTAAAAACATTAACATTCAACTACTTGCACTTTCACAGCATTTTGAATTAATTTTGATTTAAATGGGGGTGAAATTGGATGAATTGAAGTGTAGTATTTTGGCAGACAAAAGCATGCTGGGTGACAATAAAGCTGACCGCGATGCGCGTCTGCTATCTCTGCCGGTGCCCTGGGACACGCCACCAGCTACAATACTAGAAAATTGCCAAGGGGATCCTATTTTTGCCGGCGCACTTCTTTATGTCAGAGGTCAGTGAGCAGATGACCATCTCTCCGGACAATACTGACCACTGGCCTTTCAGCTGCACGCAAAATGTTCGATTTACAAAAACCTCCGTCCCTGATCGACAAAAGGCATTCTCTATAAATAGAATTCATTAATTTTCATTTCTAAGGGATGGGCAGTGGTCATCCCCAAACCGATGAATCTAACTGTCAGATGTCCGTGCGCTTGACCATTCATTATCTGTATCTGCGAGCTGCTTTGTTCAAAAGCCTTTGTTATCTCTCAAATTTTACAGCAATTAAAACTGATGCAGTGTCTTCAGCTAGCTGCTTTCATCATCGGAAAATTTAAATGCAAACTTTTGCAGCTGTTTTAACTCCAAATGTGATGATCTCAAATGGAAACCTTGGCAAAATTGCCATAAAAGATGTGCAGCAAGATTTGAAGACAGACAAAATTATATTCATTATGCATAATTAAGCACCGTCATTTACTAAATCCAAGACTCCAACAAAGGATGTGACATTGATGCTAAACTTTCTTAAAATAGTCTTAGATGACAGATTTGATAAACACAGATTTGAATCTGAGCTTTATGCAGGCAGGCCCTCTGTGTTTTAATTACTGCTCATTCAGCCTCATAACCATAACCCCTAGCAAAATTAACCAGAAAACTGTGAGGTATATTTCATTTCATGCTAGATGGTACATAGCACTAGCATTTATTCAACAGAAGATATTTCAAATAAAATGTGATTAAAATATAATTTCAAATAAAATGTGATTAAAATATAAAAGTCACAGATATTGTAAAACAGAAAGTATATTATGTATCTAAATGAAATGGATAATGATGCATATGGCTAATATTTTGAGTTTTCCCTAAACCTGAAATACTTTGACTCCAGAATAAATCAAAGTGATCATAAAGCTTTAGTCTGAAATTAAATCTATAATTTATTTAGTTTCATATAAGATCGAAACAACCACTACCAATGAAGGTAATGATGCTTAATTATTAATATCTCAAATAGATGGATCTAATTGTATAAAATCGTCAAAATAAACAGGAAGAAAGAAAACCCATTTGATAAACCACCAAGGGAAATTAATCCAATTAAACCATGGCATGGGTCGCTATTAGCAAATAGCATTTGCACATTTAGCCAGCATAGTACAAACAGTACGTTAATGTTGAAGAACTCTTATGAAATGGAAGGAAAGGTTTCATTCAACCAATGGGAATCATGGAATTTGCATAGGAAAGCCCAAAGTATGGGGAACAGAATCCGATTCATATAATGTGATTGTTTCAGCAAACATATCTTTGTGTAACTTGAGATTAGATCTATGTGTGTGATATGTGCTGATTTTCTCCTGTCTCTGTGGCTTTTCCTTATCACTCCCTCAGCTCTTCTAAGACCCTCCCCAAATTGGTCTATTGCCATAACCAGGCAATTCACTTGGGAAAAGACATTAATTTGATTGCTACAATGTCATTATGCTTTCATCTTGGAAGAAAGATGGAGCAGAGCTATTCTTGTACTAATATTGAATACATACACTGCATACATGGGTATTATGGATAGCGAAATCGCAGTGTCCTTATCGAAGCAAAGACAATGAAAGACCACCATCAATATTATAATCAGCATACAGTAATTTCATTTCCTGCTAAATCAAAAGTACAAGATAAATACAACTTATCTTGAATGGCAAGACCAAGACTCATTACAAGAAATCCAAAAACATAATGGCATTAAATTAGCAATAATATATTGATATACAAAATAAGTCCTGAATATTAATATTGTAAATGGTACTTATGGTAAATGATACATGATTTTCTTACCTTTACAGAGTCGGAATGAAAGAACCAACAAGAATGATAAAATTGGACGATATTTAGTAAACACTTGCAAGACCTTCGGTCTTCACCTGATAAACAACTTAGCCATTCCTCATAGTAAACTATTGTTTTACCACAAAGAAAAGTTTAAAAATTAATCATATTGCTTTGTAAATGAGCTGTTTTAGCTGTGAAGGTTTTGATGGCACCACAGGGAACTTTGGCAAGCATAGCATGGTCTACAGGCTCTGGAGGCCGACTCAGATATCTTATTGATGAGCACAGATTCATAAAGCAATACATGAGTGAAGATGAAAACACTAATTGTTCATTTAACGATATCAATATTCATAGCACTACTCTAGAGGTTTTAATTTGCAATTTGCCTTCACAGAAGTATTGAAGTTAAAGAAATTCACAAAACAATTGATTATTTCTTTGGGTATTTATTTTTTAACATTTAATTGATTTCAACTCATTAACAAGCTGAGGTATACATTATTCATGTCACTTCCTTCAAATCACACTCCAGACAAACTGCATTATAGACATGCTAAAGTAGCTCAGTATATTCTTGCTAAGTATTGCTCAGTGCAGTTCACATTTTTCTCATCCCTGATAATTACAGTAATAATAAAACTTTGCTCAGAGAATTTTTAAAAAAAATAGTCTATTGATAAAATTGCACCTGATTCTGCAATGCCATGAGAAGCAATTACTGACATATTCTGAGCTTTAACAAATAAGATGACAAACCCATTAATTTAGATATTTATTATTAACATTAATTTGTGATTTCCTTAACAGCTCTCTCTCTCTCTCTCTCTCACTCTCTCTCGCTTTCTCTCTCTCTCTCTCTTGCTCTCTCTCACTCTCATGCTATCTCATTCTCTCTCCCCTCCATCTTTCTCTCTCACACCCACCCTCTCTCTCTCTCTTACACACACACACACACACTGTTATATCTTGGGTTGCCTCCAGCATGTTGAAGGTTAAATTAAGAAAGGATACCAAGAGGTCAGCAGAGTTTTGGTGAAAACAGACATACCCAGCTGTTTGGAAATATATTCCTTTGGCTTTATCAACAGTTACATAACATGGTGACAGAGTGACTACAACCATGGATTTAATTACAAAAGCAAGGCTCAACTTGATAAACATTGACTTCAGGAAGCAAGTGAGATGTTAACAACTTTGCATGTAGAAGTGTCATCTTTGGCTTGAGTGCCAACTTGTGTATATTTTACATAGAACATGTGGCAATCTTTTAGATTGAAGCCAGGGGGTTCTGAAGCATACTTGCTACTATAATAATAAGCCAATACACACAGGATATTTCCATTTAAGATGAGATGAGCTAAGGATGAATCTGTACCGATTAAATAATTATCAAACCTCAACATGAATTTGTCTTTCAGTATAAGTGTTGTTATCACTGGCATTATTTTTACTATTATTATTGTTATTATTATTATTAGTAGTATTATTAGTATTGTTGTTATTATTATTATTATTATAATTATAATAATAATAATAATAATAATAATAATAATAATATTAATATAATCATACATTGCAGGGTTAAACATGACTTAACAACATTTTAATCAGTATTGAAAAAAACCCAAATAACTTTAAAAAACAACTTTCTTGGACGTCGGTCTTTTTAGAACTAGTCTTCACACCATGCTTATTCCTACAACCAATATATCCCATTATTAAAAAGAACATAATCACAGAGTTAACTTTAAATAATACACATTACCAAGAAGGTCAATTCTAAACAAAAACATCATGCCCTAATTGACATTTAGATAAGCTAACTGCTACATCCAAGTCAAATTCTTTGTCCAAGGGCTTCACAAATCTGTTTTCACTTTCTCTCCTGGCTGACATGCCTTTGATATGGTGCTGGGCTATGATAAAGCACATAAACACACCTCTGCAATCAGACCCAAGGGATACACAGTGAGCTAGAACCCTAGGGGGCTGATAGGGGCAAGGCTGTGATGTAACAACACTGATAACATCTTGCTCAGGCTCTGAAAAGTGAAACTAGCCAAACACATTCCTCACTCAACATGTATTTGCTGGCCAATCACTGACAACTGATAACCGTGTGGTGTGGGTGTTCTGTGTATAACCTGGGTTCTGAAGCCCACAACAGTCACTACTTTAGCTACAGCTTATAAACTACCAAATAAAATCCCATAGATGACAGTGTTAACGTATTTATGCATAACTACTGATTCAATCAAACAGATACCACAAAACAACCTACATTGCAAAGTTCAGTTACCTAGCAATGTAGAAATCAAAGAAAAAGCACATGTCAAATTGCTTGTTTACGTTTCACAGGAATGTGCATGATGTCACCGTATGTTTGGAATGAATACATTGTGTAAACTTCACCTATCATAAAGACCACAAAAAAATAACAAATTAGGATCTCATGTAGTTCAGATTTAATGTTTTTAATCGGCTGGGGACTATACTTGTCAAATACAGTGGAATTACCATTTACCAGCTGTTTATAACCAAGCCAGGGCCAGAAATCCCATCTGTGCGCTCTGAAATCTTCTATACGGGCAGCAAATTCAAATAATGTAGTGCTTTATACCGTGTAGCTGGAGCCGACTACTTTACTATACAATCAGCTTTGATCACAAGATAAACACAGTTATCTCTCCTTGGATACACTTTTTTATGAGCTCGGGGCATTGGCCAATAGACTCCTAATATAGTGGGATGGGATTAATTCCTTGTTTTCATCCACAATTTGACTCCAAGAGATGCTTGATTTGATTATCACTCTGTCAAGGCTCTTGATAAAGCTACAGAAATGTACGTGCTGAAATGTACATGAAACTGTGGGATACATTTCATGAAGACAGTGACCTTCACTGAACCTGTTCAATGTGTGCTAGAGAATACACAGAGATCATTGGTACTAATAAATGTCACATTTGAGATTAAATTTACACAATTGATATTAAGATATTGAGGAAAAAAAAGTAACTGATTTTTTTTTGGTTTCTATTAGCTTGAAGCAATATGTTTCAATAATGAATATCCACGACTCAGCGTCAAGTTTTTAGGGATGATTTCAATAGATCACAGAACACGGCAAGATGTCATTTATAAACTGTCTACATGGTGACGGCAGAGAGTGGGTGGGAAGAAGACCCAGACAGTTCGCACGCCCTGAGATTCCTTGTTAATTTGACCAGACTAATAAATCTGCTCCCAAAACATGAGCATCTACCAAATGGAAAATGTATTTATGAGCCAAACACATTAAGACAAAAATACAATACAAAATACGATGAGAAATAATAAAACAATAAGAAAATACAATGACATTCAAGTAACTACCGGTATGTTGAGTTTCTATTTGTGGCTTTGCATTGGAGGTAGACTAAGGACAAGTATCTCATATGACATTCATCTAGATTACAGTGAGATGGTACATTACAATCAATAACTGTGAATTAATCGCACCTTTAGAAGCCATGTGAGGACAGAATCTCGGTATGGCACAAACTTGTTCTTGTTCTTCCCAGCTGCTTGGTCGGCCAAAGCAGAGATCACCAGGCCCAGGGTGGTAAGTGATCTGTTTGGAGATAACACCACATTAATCATAATAATTATAATAATAATAATTATAATAATCATAATAATAATAATTATAATAATCATAATAATAAGAATAAACAGATATTAATCTAGCCCCTAAGGCATGCTCGAAGCACTACATTAGCAACCTTGGCACTGAGATTATGCAACCTTTTGAGTTCATGTTTTTATATGGGGGATATATGAACAAAACTTGAGCATGAAATTGTACTAAATAAATGTTTGTAATCTGCTCAACAGATCAGTGTGCACTCAAGTGTTCCTTCTCAACTCTCTGGGGAGTATACAATACAAGATGTTGTTTCCAGCACTATAAGATAACCATTCACATGACCAACTCATCCTACAAGATATTCTTTCTGTGATGGTGAAATAGAGGCATTTGTGACCATAGATGATAGAGAACCAGCGATCAAAAGACCACATCAGTGTTTATAGGCCAGAGAAGCACACATCAATGTTTTAATCCATATTTTTAATGGAGATTAGATCTGCTTTCAAGATTCAAGTGCTAACTGTTGCAGTAAACAGGTCATGGACGACCATCCTTTTAGGGACGTACTTAAATCTAGGGACGGGCGTCCCTCGTTCGAAGGACGCTAGGTTTTTGTCAGCTGTCAGCTGGCTATGCATATGTTGCATACGTGGTAGTCTGCTAGTTTGACATGTTTCGCTCGCACAACAAATTTGCCGCCATTTTGAATTGGGCAATTACAAAAATACTCGCCGACTATTCCGAGGGCAATTACAAAAATACTCGCGGACTATTCTGAATAAAACTATCTACAGAAATAATAATACTGAAATAGATTAACAGCAAGTTTTAGGGACGTACTTAAATCTAGGGACGGGCGTCCCTCGTTCGAAGGACGCTAGATTTTTGTCAGCTGGCTATGCATATGTTTTTCGCAAATAACGTTGCTAATACTTTTATATAAAGTCTGTGTTGAAGATAGAAAATACTATTGTTAACCCTGGAATGGCGTTATAACCTATTTCGCAATCGTAAATAACAGCAGATCGAGTTACCATGTGAGCAAAAAGTGGACTAATTTGAAAGATTTCATAAATATGATTATGAGGGCAGTCATATAAGTACATGCATCCTTTAAAACAATGTCATGTGCATAATTTCCAACTCACCATTTCAATTTTCCATGGCATTTAACAGATTTCCCCGCCATTATCAGGCTGTTACATAATGTTATCTTATAACATTGTTAGCAAGGCTTGAATCTGAGTCGCTAATGGATAATTAATATGAATTAGTATAGGACAAATACATACAAGAACTATTCCATAACGCAGTTTTGGTTTTCGGTATTTATTAATATACTATACCGGTATATCATCGCGTCAGTGGTTAACATAGGCTGTTACCGTAGTCTGATTCCGAGTAATATAT
Source organism: Lepetodrilus fucensis (assembly GCA_032361325.1). Classification (NCBI taxonomy): domain Eukaryota; kingdom Metazoa; phylum Mollusca; class Gastropoda; order Lepetellida; family Lepetodrilidae; genus Lepetodrilus; species Lepetodrilus fucensis. Next base: position 884 of record JAUTBV010101893.1, on the reverse strand, counting down.
TCAGGGATGTTGTATTAATCTACTTGTCACACGTCAATACCTCTCTATATAATGAAACGTCCCGGCATAGTCCGCTAATTCTTCATTTCCAGAAACAGGAACAAGAATATGAAGTGTGCGGTAAATGAACAGCCTGTCTATTATCGCAAATCTCTGATTAGTAGTCATTTTGAGATGAATATCCCCGATAAGGGCACGAGTTAGTTCTTCTCTAGCCCAAATCCAGACACATCTAAACTATGAAGCCTGATTTCCTTAGGGGCAATTTCCTGTCTGGTAGACACAGAGTGTGAGCAAGTCTGTCGATAAAGTGAGCATCGTTCCGACAAACCATAAATTAGGAAACATCGGGTATTAATTTTTAAAGCGTCGATTTAAAGTGTTGGTGAAATGTTGGAAACTAGTGCTTTAACCCTCTCCCTGCTAGATTAGACACAGGGACTACTATTTATGGCATCTCCGGTTGCCTCCATCATGACGAGGGTTAACGTGGCAGTGTCTGGGTGCATGATAAATATATCACATTATATGCCATATACGCACGTACTTTCATACCATGCTTAACGCTATTCCGTCTGCACCAGACAGTGATTAAAGGGCTTACGGTACCAGACAAATATTGCAGATTTGCATCCCGCCAGAAACAAATCTCGTCTATTGCATTAACACATTATCGAAACAACTCGTGTAAAACAGCATTGTTCACGAAACGAGTGTCAATAATTGAGATTCGGACTTTGGACACATTGAATTTCAAACTTTAGCGTTGAATCAATTATGTTAGTAAAAACAACGCAATTATAGTCTATATATATATTTATCACATAACATAGCATGTTTGAGTGCAATAACACCCATGCAATAAATAATAAATATTGCACTAG
>JAUTBV010101882.1:0-15750 GCA_032361325.1 Lepetodrilus fucensis | reverse complement strand
CCCCCCCCCCCCCCCCCCCCCCCCCCCCCCCCCCCCCCCCCCCCCCCCCCCCCCCCCCCCCCCCCCCCCCCCCAGCTCGATTGTAACGAACCAGACACTGGCTGTATAGTCTGAACATATCGGGACGACCATTTGATATGTAGTTGGGATTCCATCAGATTCAGTACCATGGCTAATATTATTAATACGTTCTTCAAATATACACAAGACTGACATTTGGAAAGACGAATACTATCTAAGCATGATCGCAGTAAGTCTAAGGACAATCCAGTGGTGTAGCATTCATATCTGGTGGCTATTGGTCCTTGTGTTCTTCCTTACGACCATATTCTAGAAAGTGACTTTAAATCCAAAACCAACCAACCTTACGACCATTGACTCGTACTCGTGGCTATACCGTAGATAGAAAACTGTTTTCGGATAAGCTTTCGTTATTCAGCTGTCCACACAATCATGCATGTTTGTTAGGTATGGCATCCTAACACAATGTCATACCTGCTGTGGTGAGGCAGTTGTACTCAACCACAGGTGTGGTGTAGTTTATCTTTTCTGCTAAGAAATACATATTTTGTCAGCTGCTGTTTTGAATTAGCGTGTTCAGAGAGATGACACTAACCAACGCTACCGAACAGTGTACGTGATCTGTTTCGTAACTTCACATCTACAAGGTACAGGCATATACACGGGAAAATGTGTTACCTACCGAGCCATATGACTACGGATGTGCAGAACCTACTAACATAGCTCCAGCTCTACACCTTCTGGATGTGTCTTTGGTCTGCATCTGACTCTAGCTACTGAAGACGACCTCGGAATGCGTGAGTTGACCACTAATTGCAAGTTATGCCCCATCATCACTTCGACTTCGTACACTGTAGTACTAGGTACACAAACATGTCTAACGTTCCACCGGAGCATATTTCAAGCTGGGGAACTATATTCTATTACCTACAGTCAGTGTGATCCATCAGCGCCGGGAAGATTGTCAGCTATGAAACGTGTCTCTGAAACAAGGTGATGAACCCAGCTCGGGACGCTATTTTTAGTGAGATCTAAAGGCTAGGATGAATCATTGATTAGCGGGCCCAGTTACAGAGGGTCTATGTGTCTGCAATTAGTCGTTTCTTTCGGAAGTTATTCCAGGATTACAGATTGGCTTCGGGTGAGGTGAGGAGGGACGCTAAAGTACTACAGATTGGCTTTTGGTGAGGTTTTAGTACTACATATTGGCTATGGGTGAGACGGTAGTACTATACACATTGGCTTTTGGTGAGGTTGTAGTATTATATTTGCTTTTAGTGAGACTATAGTTATAGTACTAAACATTGGTTTTGGATGATACTAAATTACTACAGATTGGCTTTTTGGGTGAGGTTATTATACTACAGGTGAGAGCATAGTACTACATTTTGGCTTTGGGTGAGACTAAAGTGCTACAATTTGGCTTTGGGTGAGGTTGTAGTACTGATTAGCTTTGGGTAACGTCGGATTACCACATATTAGCAGCACTGAGTGAGACAATAATACTACACGTTGGTTCTAGTTGTGTCTATAGTACTACAATTTGGAGGTGAACAGGGAAGGGAGACTACTACAAATTACATTTGAATGCAGAGAGAGGAGAGGAGAGCGAGTCTGTTCAGGGTGCTGACATGAGCCTGACTTTTAAGGGTAGCGAAGTTGTTGAACAAGGTGACATCTTATCGAGCTATCGCCACTACACACACCAACTATATACCAATTGCCTTTCTGGTTTAATCAAGACATGCCCTCAAATTCACTTCTAAATGCCAAATTGGCAGCTCCTTTCTAAGTTTGATACTTATCCGTTGGATCGAAGACGAGAGCTGGAAATGAAATATCTGGCTACACGCCCCAGACGTAGCGGGAAGTGGATATGGCGTGAAGGTAACGGCTAGATGGAAGCTCTACGTGAAGGTAACGGCTAGATGGAAGCTCTACGTGAAGGTAACGGCTAGATGGAAGATCCTAAGAAAGAAACAATAGGAAAAGCTCAGCCACATTCCGCATTCCGGACTTAATATTAATTGAGGAATCATTGGTCCAATCTCAGCCAATTCGACAAAATCATTAATTTAGCCATGTTTTGCTTATCTGGTCAGCATCAGAGTCCCTGTTGTTGTTATTACTTGCACTAAAGAACATCAAATCACGAGAAGCAGTGATTAATGAGGTGAAATTAGGTTGCGTCTTCTAATTATCGTTTTTCGCATAATGGTTTAGATAATATTCGTATTATTGCAATCATTCCCGCTACGTTGCTACAGTGAGGATCAGATAAAGTTTATTCTAGACCTGAACAATCATCCTCGGTGGTACACAAGATAAAGAAAATCAAACTTGTTTCGCCGAAGATTGATATTCTTAAGTCGTTATCATGCCCTCGACATTTAGCTATCAAATATCGCATTAACTTTTATTCCCGATAAAAAAAGACAATCTCGGTGGTACAAGCAGTAAATACAATCAAACTTATTTCGCTGAACGACAATTCGTCGAGGCCACGTTAAACACACCTATCGCTCTAAAGTGGATAACATTAATAGTGTCTGCAGATTTCATCTACAGTAGGCAATGTATGATGTCCTATTATCTCCACAAAACCCCGTAGATAATACACAATTGCTGTGACTTCTACAAATTTCGATCTGCGTGTTTGCGGTATATGCGCCATTAGTCATCCACCAATTCGTGCCAGCTGCACATTACGCAACACCATGTCGATCTGTAAATATATCGCCAAATTTCCTATCAGAAGATTGTATATAATCTGCTTATCAATTCATTGTACATATAGCGATTGATTTGAGGCAACATTTCGATAATACACTTCTCTATAATTGTGTACGACTTGGGTGATGGACATCGGGAGTTAGAAAGCTGCTCACACCATGCATCAGCTCACAACGTTTGTAATAATTGTTTGCAGATGGCACATATTGGAAATTGCGCTTCAACACATACACGGAAGATACATTCATTAAGATTACATGCCAGGCGTTGCAGGTTTAACGTGTGATACGTCTATTAATAATTTATTGGTATGAGTATTTCGTACCAGACTTAATAATAAACACATAGCATAGATCATCTACGTGGTGAAATGTGTGGTTTATTTATATATTCTGTCTGTTTGTGTCCAGCGATCTTCCTGGATTAACCATGCAGTGGGCATGTCCATAGATTAATTGATGGGGTAATGGCTCGTCCGCACTGTCAACATTTTATCAAATTTGATTTGTTAAATTAGACTTTGACAAAAGTTTAGTTTGACAATGTCTATACTATCAACTTGTGTTTAACAAACTGAGTATTTTGAGCGTGAAATGTATATGGCAGATATTATGAGAAATGTCATATTTAAAGACGAACACGCTGATTGGTTGAATATAATGGAAGTTTGTCAAACTTGGAAACATTTATAGGACGGTGTTGTATATATATTCTATCAAAACGGAAAGTTTAAAATGTAATCATTACAGAAAATGTGTCAAAGTCCTCCGTTCGCATTGTCAACTTTATTTGTCAAAGTCGAGTTTATCAAACACCATTATACTTTGGCATGAAATGCATTGACACCCATATTTCGTAGATTATCTCGCTAAATACTTCATGGAATGAAAAACAAAACACTCAATTTTCTTATTTCATTTGCCCTAACCAAAATTAGAAAATTAAAACTATTGCACCAGTAATAAACCATCTGTGTATATAACGATCACCAAATATTTTGAGTAAGTATTATTTTATGCAGATGGGCGACGTTCGAAAGAATGAACAAACACATAGGCGGAATTTGCACGTGCTGGTATGTGAAGAAGAGCATCAGATACTTTTTACCCGTTCATTCTTTCGAACGTCGTCCGCATAAAATAAGACTTCTTCGAAATATTTAGTGTTTTATTACTGGTGCAATACGTTTTAATTCTTTTTAAATTTTGGTTAGGGCAAATGAAATAAGAAAATGATGTTTTTTGTTTTTCATTCCATGAAGTATTTATCGAGATAATCTACGAAATAGGGGTGTCAATGCATTTCATACCAAACTATAATGGTGTGGACGCGCTTTAAGAAGTGTAAATGTATAGTTAAAATGATCTCTTTACGTTAATGTAATTTATCCAGTATTGATGAATTTAGTATTGTTTAAAACATATTCTACACTGGTTATTACAATTTACAGTCATATTATACATTTAGAACAATTTACATGTATTTTTCATGTAAATGTATTGCTTGATTCAATTAGAAAAACCCTCAGCAGCAATGAAAAATATAAATATAATTGAAATTGATTTTTCTTTTGCGATCCAGTTAAAACATTATTCTGCCTTAATATGTAATAATTAAATTCATCAGTACTTTACATTTATACAAGGTAATTCGTTTCCACGGTTTCCATATCGCATAATGTTAGCGTTTGAACTGAGATCACGTGCAGATATTCGACTACATGTATTTTTCACAGACCAAAGTTTTATTATACATATTCCATTGTTGTCGATAGATATAATAATGGTGTCAAGAGACAATTAGTATTAATAATAAAAAGACCATGTGTAATCCATGTAATGAGTCAGCAAAATACACCTGGAGGTCTATCCGTGGCGTTCTGTTCTCCTCCTACCAATAAAGTACAATCTTAAAGAACATAACTATTGAACTATAGCTATATTAGTTCTGTGGATAAAGCAACCCCGCACCAGTGTATACATGCAATGACTAAGCTTTGAACATATATAACTTAACAACAAAACAAAACAAAACTACGCACAGAAGCCTACTATGTGTCAAACCTCCCACGTTAAAAAATATCTATTTTAGCTTTATATAAATGTGGCTCTCTGTAGATAGAAATAGAACCAAGTAGATATAGTGAACCATCTATTTCCGGGAGCCGTCGCTGTTCTAACTTATGTTTCCACTGTATATACCATGAACAGCAGAATTCAATGTTGTTTACTAATGAAATCCATGACAACTCTACTAAGACATTGCGCATAAACACCGCTAGTTACTGGCAAGCAAACTCTATTAAATAATTGTAATATTAGTTCTGTAGAAGGATTGATATGTTTGATCGCCGGATGTTATTTAATAAGTAGATAACACGTATGTAAAGTTTGTGAATGTGTGGGTGTATGTACGAGAGAGGATATGCGTATGTACATGCGTATGTGTGTACAAACATGTGCCCATAAATGTGTGAGTGCAATAACGACCAGGCATATTTCGCAAAAGCCGATTAGTGTTTTAGATTTGCATCTGCGAATGATTGTATGCTGCACACAGATATCACTATATTTCATAGTTGTTTGCTTACTTGTTGCAGGTGTGTGGGGTCACGTGACGTGCTGGATATGCTACTGGCGCTGCTGTTGCAGGTGCTTACCTGTGTCATCTACCTGCAAGGTGAGTACATCATACCTGTGTCATCTACCTGCAAGGTGAGTACACCATACCTGTGTCATCTACCTGCAAGATGAGTACACCATACCTGTGTCATCTACCTGCAAGGTGAGTACACCATACCTGTGTCATCTACCTGCAAGGTGAGTACATCATACCTGTGTCATCTACCTGCAAGGTGAGTACATCATACCTGTGTCATCTACCTGCAAGGTCAGTACATCATATACCCAATACATACGGTACATGAGAGAGATGCTTTATGAGAGAGGTTTGCATTCTGATACAAATACCAATCTTTTCCATATTTAATATGACAATATTTAGATAATTGTATTCAATTATACACGTGTGTGCATGTGCTAAAACACAGCGATATTCTCCATATGCTATTAAAAAGTAAGGGTTATCCAAGAAAACCAAAAAGATCAAAGAAACACCCAGATTATAATGGATGGATCGTAGCGATGAATAAATGTCCCTAGATTCATCAGACGTTATTGATAACGTGTGTCGTGTTGCTAATGAATCGTCCGCTGGTCAATGAAGCCGTCCGCTGGCAGCGCGACGTCGTGTTCAGCTAACGTTGATGTGGATGTTGACGTTCACGTCAACGTCGTTCAGTGACGTCCTCGACGTGCGCGTTGGCAGACAGATTGGAGCTCAACGACAGTGACTGAATTAGTCCCTTTCAACAATTCTACAATGCTCCCCCGAGACATACGAAAATCCGCGAAGAGATGCACGGCAAATACAGATTGTATATGCTGAATGCCATTATTGTAGCAGTAACGATTCATTCAGTGACAAAGCTTACTTTCAAGCTGTGTTATTTATTACTATAATCGAATCTGCATTTGGATATGTATTTACATGTAATTTCATCTAGCCATTGTAACATGGGAATATGGAAATAAGTTAGGAATTGTTTTGTACTTATTCGTCAATCAATAATGAGAACTCTTCAATAATTGTCCGATGTACATACATAACCATTTATGTCAATACAACCATATCGATATAACTCATGAAAGTTACAGAACATGTATGATTAGATATATTTATATGCGTCATTCTGCTTCTCGGATATCCTCGTATTTACCGGTGTCCTTATATTTCTGTCTTCATCGCATGCGTACAGCATATCTCCGCAATAATGGGCTGCTGACTTTAAGATATTGTACGCAATTGCTTACTGATATACGCTAATTATTCACGGTTTCTGAACGTTAATCATCAGTACCGGTAAACCCACAGTGGAAAGTAATTAGCGGTTGTGACACAGCAGAAAATGCCAGGTTTCCATAATTAGCAGAGTGAGCAGGAATTGAAAGGTTAACATACACGTATGTTACCGTGAAACATTTAGGTAGGCTTCCGTCAGATTTCCCATACACGAAATCATTCATAAACTCATCTGGAGTACGTACTTTAGACGTCCGTTAGTGATCCTTGCTATGACAAAGTAACATTTAATTTGGTGAGGGAATAATACAAACACATGTTTCCAGATATCAGCAGTGCTTTACCTACAGGAGGCCGAAGACCTTTCGTGACCGCTATGTAGTCATTGTAGATACATGCATTGTTTCATCACACTATTCACATGGTCATTGCCTGAGATTGAACCTCCCTCTCCAGTATAGACACAGAGGTCGTTGGTTATCTGCAAGACTGTGATTGCATAAGGTTTACGACACATATGTAGCATGTGCACGTCTGTATTGGGCGCTAGTTTCCTGATTATCAATGGTACCGTGATCGCTGACCCTCTACTCCAGTGCGCATAGTTGAACTCACCATTTTGCATAGAGATAGCATATTCATACTCTGCGCAGGGGAATTGTGGAGAAACTGTGACCTAACCCTGAAATATCTGCCATCATGGTACATAATTATCTTGTTATAGTCAGTGATATTGTTCCTGAGACATTAGGGTGGTGTTTAGGTAACGTGGCTAAGTACTGTTTGCCTATGACTTCATCTACGCCCTATGGGGGTGGCACCTTGTCCATGGTTGAGTACTGCATACGTTCCAGATACAAGTGTCTGTGAAGCAATGGCGGTGCATAATATACTGTACGACCCGCTGGTGTAAACAATCAGCTTTTTATTTTTTTCTTCTTTTACACTGCGATCTATTTGTGGTTGTAGTTTAAAACGTCTGTTGAAACCAATGAGCCATGGCATGTGCGTATATACTGAGAATTGCGGCCTTCATACATATTGTTTCTCAGTGTATGTATGATGAGACAATAACCCGGACGTAATTTATCAATTAAGCTATTCCTATCCCCATTTTAAAACCGTCAGTCTAACAAATAACTTACCAAAAAAAGTTACCTGAAATACGACCAAAAAAAAGGTTTCATCGGTATGTTACACGTCATTACGCTTTCATTTTGTTTCCGTTTTCATTCAAGTTTCAAGTTACAAGTTTCTTTATTAATCTGTGAGCCACCAACGGTGGCCCATGAGATATACATATGTATACATATATAACATGGTGAATAAGACAATATTAGTATTTTTGAAAACATAATGATAACGTGGGTACAAACACGATTCAGGATTCTAATGAGTTTTCTAATTAATACAACTGCCACTGGATTCACTGTCATAGGACACTATGCAGCCCTCACACCCACACTTTTGGTTATTGGATTATTGACTTAATTATGATGAAAGCATATCGTAGTTTTAGCTAGCTCAGTGATAAAGATGAGTAAATCTATCTATAGCAAATAAAGGAAAGTCGGATCCCCCCAGGAAGCTCAGAGTAGTCCTATTGGCTGCCCTTCCTGTCAGCCTTCTATGATCTTCACGGAACAGGAAACGATGTGTTTTTGCTCGGAGCGTCAGTGGTCATTGGCGTGTATCCGGTTACGCCTTATTAGATCTTACTTTCTACTGGTCCAATGCATATCAATGTGCGACAGCTTCTTATCTTAAAATAGGCAGAATATGCAAATTTTAACTGAACTATAAATAACCCAAGGTAGTTCTAATACCGCCGCTTCTCAATTTCAATATTTTGGAGTTGAACTACGTTGTGATGACATCGGATACTGATGTTATGTTTAGTTTTATCAAAACAAAACCAGTATGTACACGCTATATACTCTGATGCCAGCAGACTCGGAAGTGGCTGAGTGTTGTAATAGGCTGTACTACAAACACATAGGATTGGGCATAATCGAACAAAAACAGGATTTTGTTTATAAACTAGCCATAATTGTATTGGACGTAACATTAACAAATGTCCACCACACGTAGAGTGGGGTTCGCCGGTGGCTGCGTCCCTCCCAATGGTAGTTAGTGAATAATATGAAATAAGCGCAGCCAATGGCGATGTCTCACGTAGGGCGGGGATTGGAATGAGGCTATATTCCGTACGGTGGTAGACATTTAATTACATTCCAGACAGAAAACAAATGCACCAATTGAAGGTAAGTAAAACGCAGTGTAGAGCATCAGCGTGGAAGGGAGAGAAAACAGAGGGATTGATTACCTCCAATGAAGGTTGTAGGAGAACTCAATGTCTACTGGCATTAATTCAACACTAAATTTGATTAGATATGCACTTTCCACATTTAGGCGCTAGCTAGTTAGCATGCAGTGTTTGCTATATGGACACGGATAAATAGTATTACCTCTGTGACAGGTAACGTGATATTATTGTATCTAAACAGGAGAATAACATGGAATACACTGATAAATCACATAAATCATTAATAAATCACATGACATAACTAAAAGGAAGACATAGATGCACCCATTGAGATTGACGTGTTTAGTGAATATTGTTTCTGGATCTAGTATTGCACCAATCACAGAGGACTACTATATCATGACAGTGTCGCGGTGCACCTGCTCGTAAATGATTGGTTCGACTCTGTCCACATTGAGAAGCACCCTGACATTAAGTATAAAACTAAGTCACGTGTTGTAGTCTCGTGGATCATTAGGTAGCAATCTTGAAACCTTTACCCTTTTATCTGAAGCTGGTCCGGTGGCTCAGAGCTCTAATTCTAGGATGTCGTTTACTTAGTGGGCCTTTCAATGTGAACTCTTAGTGTTTTACCAGAATGTCAGTGCCCGCGTCTACTTCCGATATGCTTCTCATACTAACAATTTGCTACCTATAATATTGTTAACATATCCACTGATTTCTAATAGTGCCAATATGTGTGGCGAGTCTACACTGATTGCCACGTCACTTAGATACACAGAACCCGTCGTGGCAGATTATCAACGATATATTGGTCCTGAAGTTATTTGCAGTAGTGTCTTAGTCCTTTCGTTTAGAAACACTAACATCAAAAGCCACGTACTCAAAAATCTTCAATGATAATTTGCGTATGTACTAAGAACATATGACTAGATATCAAACAATTATTTGAGCTTTTGACGTCGTATAGTATGACGGTTATTCGCGGGAACTGAATGCATGCGTTTAATCCCGTATACGTCTTGTAATATTGAATATTACAGACAGTAAAATCTACATTTGAATTAGCATACGAACTTTCGTGTAGAATTCACACACATGAAAGTAACCAGCAATTAAATGCAAATTGTACTTTATGTTTTCATTCAGTTTCCAAATTATCAATTGTCGCCCATGTATCACAGAACATATCTAACTGTTTCAGTGTTAAGTTTGTGATAGTCAATGCTACGGTTACTGTTTTAATCATTGTTCACCATGCACTATCAGCAGAGCAAATACTGCACCATGCTATAATCTATAGTGTTGTAGGGTTATCTCCTATTACGTATTCGTCGCAAATGGGTGAAAGATTCCCGCAGCCACGTTAAACTCCATATTCACTCACTCACCTATTACGTATACATATATACATATTACTCTTTGGTCGTCGATGTATCTCAGTATTGCATATAGCCACCAGTTCACAACACGTCGTGCAGGAGAATGCTGAGAGCCTAGCTAAGCCTGGGTAGACTATCTCAACTGTCTAATGGAATGACGCGTAACTCGCATTGTGAGTGGTCCCACGTGTAGGGAACGCATGGAATTAATTGACATAGTATCAGAATATTATGGACATGTATATAAATCGATTCATCGACGGTCCGTAAATGAAATAACGTAAACTGCTATCATATTGTTATACAAAACTCTGTAACCATAATGAATTGAATTATCGTAAATGGTTTCAGTTACTTCTAAAAACGGTGCTACTATTAACAAGTGCAACTATCTCCCTATAGCGAATGTGAGTATGAAATGCAGTATACTATCGAGGCATAAATTACGATTACGGCACCATATCCGAGCCTATGACAACTATATAGGCCTACATGTTTGAAATACATTACATGTACTGTCGTTGGAAACTATGAGCCACTTCTTTTTATGGAAGAATTTTGTTTACCAAAAGTGCATTAAATGTGAGTATTTGTTCTGGATATTTGCGCGATATCTATAATAATAATACTAATAATAAATAATAATACACGAATTTTGGCCGATAATCATATACATATTCTAGTTAGAAGTGCAGAACACATTTACGCGCACGATAATGCCTATTTGAGGTATCAACTCATCCAAGCATACCGGAACACAAGACTGATGCGGGGATTGTACGTGTTTAATTGAGGAAGCTGTGATGAGCACAACGGCGCCAGGTACGCCATAAACATACTAATAGCTCCAGCACTTGATGTCCTTCACCAGCAGATGTCCTCTGTGTTTGCCATCACCCGCATCACCAGCATCACCAACATCACCAACATCACTAACACTAGTGGCTGCAGTCCTTCGTGAAAATACTTTAATACAAACTGATACCACAATCCGTAATTCAATACCATAAACAATTATCAAAAACGTACACACATCCGATTGCATTTATAACGATATTTACTGTAATACCAATAGTATATTAAATATATTGTTTTATACAAGTGGTAGCGGTGACAGCGAAGGAAACATATACAAGTATTTCAATATTGTATAGCAATTAGCATAGTACATATGTATATGATACCTGCTATGTCCATGCAACCACCTGCCGATGCATCAATGACAGTTGATGAATTATACAGACATCTACAAACATATATGCATGTATATATCTAAAATAGATGGACTGTTTGATGATTATATGCATGTGAATATACAGTTCACCTTCGGTGTGCTATCAAACTATATTCATATTATTTTAATTTAATAACGTACACAGAGATATGCCAGCGTGAGATAGGAATGTGTTGTCGGGCGCAGACAAGCAGTGTGAGAGACATACTCCGCATATTAGCATGGCTTGCACAACTGGTGATGTTTTACTGTGCGATCCTTCATCTGGAATATCTCAGTGGTCGGTCACGTGATCGTGCCATCTCCAAATCACGTTAAGATGTGTCTAGAGACTAGAGTGTGGGTTTGGAGAAGAGTTTACCGAATTTAATATCTTTTGTAGTCAAGTGTAAGACTACAGACTTCAACCAAATGATGGCGTTTCAGCGTGCATGCATTGTCAGAGCTACAGGAGGTCAAGCATGACGTCGTTTTAATGATGCATTGTCTCGTCTTGGCGAACATACCCAGCTACGTCAAAGACGATGATTGCATGTTGTTGCTAGCTACCATTTCCTGCAAAAATTACTCACTGAATCACGTGACCGGTTGCAGCTATTATTGCGTTTACTAAGTGAATAACAGCCCGTCCTAATTTGATCGTTTACTACCCAGAGAATACTTCCTCCAGCCCGACTCAACAAATTGCTTGTGCTTAACCCAAGGAGCAGAGCAGCGCTGCGTGGTGTTAGAGTGTCAAGCCGAGCCAGCCCCCATCACTCAAAGACTTCCTCAACGACAGCCCACGGCTCTGCTCCCTGCTGCCACCTACAGCGGTCCCGGGGCCACGGACAACATGACTGTCCCCGGTCCGAGGGCCATTGTCCCTTTCAGGCAGACGCTCCATCAGAAACGTCGGGCAACCTCGCCGTTGACGGTGAAGAGGGACGACGTCATGAGGTCGGGAGCACCAGGAACAATCACTTCCGCTATATTCATGTCCAGGAATGTCAAGGAATGACCAGGAACGCAAGGCCGCCCTAGATCCCGGATGTCAGTGACTGACCCCACACGCTCATACCTTATTGTGTCCTACTGTCCGCGAGACTTCCCCATCCTTTAATCACGGCTGACCTCGGAGAATACCCTTGAGAAAACTAGGTATTCTAACCTTGGGTGATCATCGGGGGTTAATGTGAACGCGACCAATCATTACAATTTCCATCAGTAGACATCACACAACGGGGTATATATAATATTAAATATATGCTATAATACACACTCAACGCAAGCCAGTAGTAGATTGGCTTACTGACAATCCTTAACGTGCCTCAAACCTCGTTTCCTTTCTATTTTCTTGTCAACCAAGGTTCTATTTTCTCGTCAGTGTCATACGGTTGTACTCGGTTAGCACTTGGGGAAATGATTTAATGCAAAAATGAACAACATCGAACTTTTAGTTATCAATATGCAAATTTCTCTTAGATTGCCTTGTGGGTCTCAAGTGGTGCCACAGATTCCTTCCTCGCAAGACGCCCAATAGGTCTGTGATGATGTCACTCAGGAACTTCTAAACGCATTATCGACTGCGCGTATTATCATGGGTGAACATTAGCAATTCTTTCAGAACTAGGAGATAATAAATTCGCCATACTGAACTTTGGAGGAGTCTTAGAACAATGTGTAGTCTGTTACTAGTTTGATGTAGATTCAATGCTAGCTATAGATTTGTTTTCTTCTCGTTTTAGCCTTAGAGAAATGACACTATTAACAAAGAATAAATCCACAGTTATCGTACAAGACAGGCGTCAGTAATAGGTGTAGTCACAGGTTTAGTAACTATCTCGTCATTGTTCCAGGTCATTCTCCAGCGCATGATCGTAACTTTGGTGTAACATGCCCGTCTATTGGACTATTTTATGGCGGTCTATAATAGGACTACTACAAGCCTGTCTTTAACATGTCTAAAACAACGTGGGCTCATCTATAGTAGCTTGTCGGAGAATGAGCTGTATCAGTTTCAGCAATAGCGACACGATGCAATGTGTTGTGACACTAGCAATTGCTGCACATGCTTGTAATCAGTTCTGTTTCCGTTCACTGATGTTGAGTGCAGGTTTAATGCAGTCGTTTATAATGTAGTTGTAGCAAGGGGGCAAAATGTAGACTTGATTGACTCGTGGAGGAAATAGAATAAACTGTATCTTCGACTGTTATAGTAACATTTCAACAGTAGGTTTATGGGGTAAAGATAGGTGGTGATGTGACCCGACTAGTTAACAATATGTGTGTGGTGAAAGTGGTTGCGGTGGTGGCAGTGGTGCTAGTGGTTCCGGTGTAGTGGATCCAGCATGGCGGTGAATTATCCGTGACGATGGTGCTCAGAAAGCGCGCACAGATTTATATCGATCCACAGGTCATCGCTTTGATCCGCAATCAGATTAGTTAAGAACAGTTTGCCCCACCTTTGTAAAATAATTAATCATAATTTGATATGGTGAGCCGAGTATGAGAGGCTTTATATTACTGTGTTTGTGCCAAGGCCCACTAGTTGTGTGGTGAACATTTTACCTGCTTCCGTTTGCTCAGTGTAATTAGGGTAGGAGATGTTGACTCGGACACTAATGGGCGTCATAAACATCTTCATTGACGCCTTAATTATTTGCTTTGCAATAGCAAACATAATATCCGTAAATCCTGCTGCGTTGCCAGTTCCAATTTGGTCAAGCATCCCCCCAGGAAATTTATGATATTTTGTTTGAACTTTGACAGGCGCACACTTGCTGATAACTTCTCAGCGAAGCCACTTAGCGGATAGAGCAAACATTACCGCGCGGCAAAGACACAATGTATGCGGAATTAAGAACAAAGTTGACAGTCTTCATATTTAGTATAGAGGTAATCGGGGGAACACCAGAATGTATTTGCATATGCCATTTTCCTTAATGGCTGATAGTCGACAGCTTGCTAATAACACGTAATCTGAAATAATAACTAGCCTCAGCACAACGTCACTCATCACAGTAATTGTCAATGATCACCCACTATCGTTTCGTAATAGAAAATCATCCCTCAATACGTATACCCTAGTAATGACAGTATCACGTGACTGAGCGCATAACCTGTCCATGACAATCAAAACACTGCACTCTGAGATTCTTTGGAATGACGCCGAAAACGTATTCCGTCAGATTTCCCCCGGAAGTAGACTTATACGGTAGCTTATGCGATATTAAACTGTATTATTGAGTGAATGTATTACACACGTAAAGTGGTATAATCATGTCCTTGTACGATTATGTTCATTTTTATTTGATTATGATATTCGTAAAGTAATTGGTAGGGAAGTGGAAGCACTGTGCCAGGGTGCTAGCCGCTCGCTTGACAGCTAGTGTATCATATCTTTACCAGCCTAAGCGTAGAATAACACTGATGAATGTAGAGGCCAATGGTCTTCTTTTAAAGCTAATGCATATCTGAAGTAACGTGCACTCTTTTACGCGGTCTGTCATGTGTTCGTGCATCTTCTACCGATAGTATGGCTATAATTAATTAATGCATGGCAATAAACTCTGATTTATAAAAACTGTGCAATGCTAGATATATGTATACGTTGCTATAGATGAGATAAAAACGTACACGTGCAGAACTGTCCACCAAAAGGAGATGTACTTTCGGTTTCAATCGTGGCAGATAACTGCCTCAAACTACAAGAATGGAGAGTAGAAACTAACTTGATTATTGTATTGAAGTCGATGCTAGAAATTAGAGTTTTAAGCATACCGTAGTGGTGGTGGTGGTGGTATGTGTGTGTGTGTGTGTGTGTGTGTGTGTGTGTGTCTGTGCGCGCGCACCCGTGCGTGTGAGGTGTTTGTGGATACATACCCGGATCAATATTAAGCAATATATCAATCAATAACTGTTACAATTGTCTGAGAATATCTTAATATTTGGTATATGAGAATCGTGTAATAATATTTGGCATGCCAGATTTGAAACTATTTGCCATTTATTTGGTTTAGGTTTGTGACACTGTGCACTCAGTTTGTGACGTGTGGAATCTGCCGACATTCTACGTGCATACTCAATCCATCATTCCATTCCTAGACTGGCATCTTTCATGCCTTGGAATACTGAAGTCATCAGTTTATTTAAATGCGTACATAATATATATGCCCCATAATATATCTCTTGACTACACAATACATAATTGTTGAACATATCACGTAATTGCGTGGTTTGATAGCAGTGTCGTTTCTCTACAGCCATATATG